>MQUG01000122.1:0-17950 GCA_007213375.1 Steinernema feltiae
TCGGAGATCTCTTTATAATAGCGAGTGCTGTAATTAGAAGAATGCGTGCTATGGCTTTCTCTCTTGTAGCGCTTCACGTTACGAGTTTTATTGGAATGTGCCTCTCGATATTTATTCGTAAGTTTTAGAAGACGTATGACTGCAGTCATTCTCTGGGTTTTCAGTTACGATTGGCTATCATCGAGTTGAGATCGCTTCTTCTCTAATCGGAAACGTCGGATTCAACAGAACTCATGATGCGAAGTTCTTGAAACCATGGGCAGCATTCAACAAGGACTGCGGTGTTGTGGGTTCGCTCAAGGGACGCCTGACTGGATTCGGCCTGTCATGGTCGAGTGGAATGAACCAGTATGGTCGCGACCCCGTCAGCCACGCTATTTTCTTCTGTTTAGCTCAGCGAGGAATGGCGCCAAGTCGTGAATAGCTACAGTTGGCAAGCGGATTGCGATAAGGGGTTTGTGTGTGCCGCTCCGATGACTTGCTGCGCGAATGTGACTGAACAATGCAACGAGGCATCGATTTCTGAGAAGGAGTATGATGAGATTAAAATGCAGGACTTTGGAGCGCTGCAGCAGTATTTGAAGCCAAAGTTGGTAGAATTTCAAATGAGTTTAACCTATACTTTTGCATCCAGGAACGAACAAGCGATTTTCGCTCAAGGCTGCATTAAAACATTTGCCGAAGCCATCGACTACTGGACGTTTTGCTTGAAAATGATCGCCGTTTTTCTACTTGTTCTCTGGGTTCTTCTCACACTGCTTATCGTTCTCACAGTCGCCGAAGTCGATGGATTAGGCAAACTGCAAGTGAAGCACAAGAAGATCAATCCCCACGCGAATAAGGATCTCGTACCACTGACTCATCGCCTAGATCGCGCGTTGCCTTTTATGAAGAAGTGGACTGTGAACGGAGCGCATGGAAAGTGAGTCAAAATGAATCCATAAATCCTTAATAAGATTTATTCATTCAGAGTTCGTTTGGGAGATGAACTGAAACGCGCCCGGCGCCGTAAGAAGTCTTCAAGCTCGAGTTCCGTGAGCTTCCAACTTCCGAAGATTAGTCCTAGTTTGCTTGATAGTTGTTCGAGCGCTGTTTCTGTTGTGAAAAAATAATAAATGTGTATGTATTAAATAATAAATAAATAATAAATATCAAAGGAAAACGCTCTGTCGCCAGTTGCAACTCGCAACACACGCAACTGTGATTCTCATTATTTCGCGGAGCAGAGACCGGGCCTAGAGCATAGACTTCCAGTTCCATCGCTCGGTACGTGCAAATCGAGAGAAGTTTCGGCTCGTGCCAACTCACTCGCGTCTGACCGATCGGACGCCGGACGCTTTGCGCGCATAAAAGGCGAGCGTCGCGCACCGGGAGTCAAGCAGCAGCAGCAGCAATGGCTCAATCCATCCCTCCAGGAGACATCACCACCCAGCCCGGCACGAAGATCGTCTTCAACGCCCCCTACGATGACAAGCACACCTACCACATCAAGATCATCAACGCCGGCGGCCGCCGCATCGGATGGGCCATCAAGACCACCAACATGAAGCGTCTCGGCGTCGACCCTCCCTGCGGAGTTCTGGACCCCAAGGAAGCCGTGCTGATGGCCGTCTCGTGCGACTCGTTCGTCTTCGGACAGGAGGACACCAACAACGACCGCATCACCATCGAATGGACCAACACCCCTGACGGTGCCGCCAAGCAGTTCCGCCGCGAATGGTTCCAGGGAGACGGTATGGTCCGCCGCAAGAACCTTCCCATCGAGTACAACCCTTGATTTGTGTGTTTGTGTGATGTGTCAGATGATAAAATGTGTTTGAATTTCTGTTTGTCTTTTGGTTTCCTCTTGTGATTCTTCAGTTGTTGGTTTGTCCGTCGCTGCTTAGTCCTCGTTCGATCGTCGTATTGTGGCCTATATTTATGAGTATTCCGCGAAGGGTACTCGTAAAGTACTCGTATATATCGGCTCCATGTAGAGAACGAGAATAAACATGTCTGCAACGTTTCGCCTTCCACGTGGAGGTGTTTTGTTGTCTACCGCGTTTCTGAATTTGCAACGGCATTGGATTGGAACGTTGTTGCGTCTCTCAGTCTTGTAGTTAGCGATCGCACGAAGAAGTCGCATCTGATGACGACTCTGCAGATTGGCGAGTTGGCGACGTCGAAGTACTATCGTATCGAACAGAAGGCACCGATTCCCATCGCACGGAGCTCCATCAATGTCAGACGATCGATGAGAAGACCGAAAGGTTTCTCGAAGCGATCGAGATCACCGAGCGCCCGGACGTCGATTTCTCCAAATTGACGCCGGCAGAGGAGGCTCAGATGAAGCTCGCGCTGCATCAAGATCTGGAGTACCTGGCCAAAAAGGTAAAAATTGATAAATGCGGAATTTCGTATTCATCGTTTAGATCGTCCAAACCAGCAACGCGGATGTTGCCTTCACCGGGCGCCCCACTTCCGCTGCGTGGTTCGACTACGCGAAGATCGACGAAGACGACCAACAATGCTCTGTGGCTAAATTTCTTCGACGTCTCCGGTCTGTTGGCAAGAATGTCGTGGTGATCAAGCGGCATTTTGTGAATCCGTTTCCCATCGCTGATTACACGAACATTGATCAGGACTATAAAGGTGTTTTTGCCTCAATTTTCGATTTCTAATCCAAAGAAATTTGCAGGAATCTGCCGTGTCCCGGAATTCGAAGCTTCCGACCAGATGCAAGCGACTGTGGGAACGTTGATCGACCTATCGGAGGAGAGTAACGATGACGACGGGAGTTTTACAAATCGTAAATCGCTTGTAAAGAAGAAGACTCACTCGTTCAATCGTTTTTGAAGGTTGTTTAGGTAATTTTAATCGTTGTAGTATTGTCCGTTTAGGGCTGCGAAAAGCATATCAAAGTGAAGAAGGACGATTTGCGAGTTTACGCAAAGTCGCAAGTGCTCACTTCTCATGTTCTTCGGAATAAATGTCGATCAAGTAAGGATGAGGGCGTGAATAAGACGTTGGCTTCTGTTTTAGGTTATAAAAAACTGAACAAAGTAGACGAGAAAGAAGCGGAGCGCCGAGAAGAGGAGGAATGGTGTGAACAAGGAATGCCAACCAACGTTGAGGATATTTCCGAACTTCCGTTGAAGTTTACGGGTGATTTGACCAGGCTCCGCAAGTTCCGACTCCAGGGTCCACCTCGAGAAGAGGAGCATCAATGGTTTGGCGTGAATTTAAATGGTGTAGGGAACAAGAGTTGGTTTTTTTTCAGTGCTGATCTGGATGTATCCCTATACAATCACTACAATCCAACCCCTCACATATTCTCGCGAAAGATTTTTGTAGGAGGAATTGCACCTGACTGGGAAGAACGCGAACTGCGTCAAATTTTGGGAAATTCGGACCATTTAGTGTTGACTGGCCTGTGAAAGGAGCTGTTTCGAGTATGAAAGAGCGAGAAAGTAGGTTTCCGTTTTTAACGTTTGTAATTTAGTTTTTAGAGAGCTTGGACTTTGTTTTCCTCATATTTGAGTACGAGCAAAGTGTTAGATCGATGATTGATGCGAGCGAAATGCGCGATGGGCGATATTATTTAAGTGTGAGCCTTGCGAAGACCGGAGAGGAGAGAACTCTTCAGATTGGTCCCTGGAGACTTCACGACGCGGAATACATAACTAATCCACTCTTTATGGTGCCAATGAAGAACGTTGTTTTTGTAGGCGGTGTTCCAAGGACTCTGCGAGCTGGTGAGATTCATAACTTTATGAACTCTAATTCATTTTCGTGTTTAGTCGACATTGCCCACATCTTTGACCGTATCTATGGACCTGTCGTCGAAGCTGGCGTGGATACTGATCTGGAGCATCATTATCCCAAGGGAGCTGCTAGGATTACATTTGTTGAGCGGGAGTCATTCATTCGAGCCATCACTGATCGCTGCATTACATTAGCCACTGCGGCACAGAGCGACTGGTGAGTTCAGGGCTCTTTACTATTTCTACAGTAACTTATTGTAGATCGATATAAAACCTTATGTGCTGGACGACGTTTCCTGTGACGAATGTCTCGGAGAAAACTGTGATGGTCAGAACGCTGATTTCTTCTGTTCGGACATCCAGTGCCTACAGTATTATTGTCGTCCTTGCTGGGATTACATGCACAATTTGCTGCCCGATCGAAGAAGCACGAACCTGTTATTAAGGAAGACTTGGCCACCCAGATGTATGCGAAGAGTTAATTAATTCAAATGCTGAATATAATCCTGTTTATTTGAAACCCCAAAGCATGAAACAATCGATAGCGTGGTTATATCTACTGGGAGATGGGAGCGGTGTCCGACTTGGTAAGACGGGATCGCGTACGTATGCGGACAAGACTGTTTCGGCGCTTTCGGCGCGCTCCTCGGCGCTGTCCAAGGCGAGCTGGATTTGGCGGTACTTGGTGAGGTTAAGGTTGGCAACTTCTTCCTGAAAATAACGTTCCGTTATTGGTATTTCAAGATATGATAACTTACGGCCTCTTCGATTTGACGACGTTGGACCTTCAGTTTGCCCTGAAGCTTCTCAACGAGCTCGCACATCTTGTTGTAGTTTTTCTTCTCTTCGTCGACCTGGAATTGCAATTCGCGGGTCTTGCGGTCCTGGCGTGAGAGATTCTTGGCGGCTTCGGAATGGCGACGTTGTTCTCCCTCGAGTTCGGATTCGATGGTCTTCAGACGCTGCTCGAGCTTGGCGATGGTCTTCTGGCCTCCCTTGAGCACAGCGGCTTCGGCTTCTTCGATCTTGGCCTGCATCTCCTTAACCTGGAATTCGAGTCCCTTGCGGAGACGGTCGAGGTGCTGCGAGTGGTCTTGTTCGGCCTTGAGCTCCTCAGCCATGCGCGATGCATCCAACATCGAGCGCTTGCAGCGTTCGTCAGTTCCGGCGATCTCGGAGAGCGCCTCATCGAGATCAGCGCGGAGCATTCCGGATTCGGACTCGAGCTTCGACTTGATGGCGGCCAAGTTGCTGTTGTTGGCGTTGAGATCGTTGTTCTGGTGGTGCAGGTCGTTCAACTCGTTCTCAAGCTGCTTGCGGATGCGGTTGAGCTGAAAAGGAAGTCATTATAGCTCTGTGCGACTCGATCTCCAACTTACGCTTTCCAGACTGTTGAGAAGGTCTTCCTGTTCGGTCTTGGCGACAACGAGTTTTTTCTCGGTCAAGAGGTAGTTCTCGCGGAATTCCTCACGTTGGCGTTGCTCCTCTTCGATCTGAGCCTGGAGCTCCTTCACCTGATCCAAGTAGCGTTTGATGTTCTTCTGAGCGTCGGCGTTAGCCTTGTTCGCGTGGTCAAGCGCGATTTCGAGGTCGTTGATGTCAGACTCGAGCTTCTTCTTGATGCGCAACAATTCGGCCTTTCCACGGGTCTCCGACTCGAGAGACGCTTGAATGGATTCCATGGCGCGCTGGTGGTTCTTGCGAGTATTCTCGAATTCCTCCTCCTTCTCCTGGATGCGCTTCTCGATCTCGGCGCGAATCTGCGAGACTTCGACCTGCGAACGGAGCACCTTGCTTTCCTCTGCCTCAAGCGCGGCTTCGGCCTCGTCCAGCGCGTGCTGAAGCTCTTCCTTTTCGACTTCGACGCGGCGGAGATGCTTCTGGAGCTCGTTGACGTTGCGACCACCATCGGTGAGCTGGTCGGTCAGGTCCTTGATCTCCTGGCTGAGCGACTTGTTCTCACGACGGACAGCCTCGACCTGCTCGGTGAGCGAGTCTTGGATGCCGCGGAGACGGTAGGCTTCGGCGCTGTGATTGCGCGAGTCGCGTTGAGCGGCGTCGAGCTCATTGCTGACGTCGTCGACCTTCTTGCGCCATTCTTCAACGACGCGATCGAACGCCTTCTGCTTCTTCTCGAGCTGCTGCACGTTGGCGGCGTGGATCTCGGCGTCGGTGCGCGCGGCTTCCGCCTCGCTGGTCAAGCGAGCCTTCTGCTTCTCAAGAGCGGCAACGCGCGAGTTGGCTTCGTCGAGTTGCGCCTGGAGGTCGTGGATCAAGCTCTGCTGTTTGCGGCGCATGTCTTCCATCTCGTCCGCTCCGACAAGTCCCTCTCCCTCGAATTTGGCTCTCCATTGCTGGATCTCGGACTGAGCCTTGCTGAGCTGGCGCATGAGGTCGTTCTTTCCGGCAATCTCGTCGTCGAGCGACTCGTGGATCTGGTCGAGCTCGTGTTGCAAGTTCTTGTTGATCATGTTGAGCGATTGGTTCTCGCGGGTCTCATCGGCGCACGCGCGCTTCGCCTCCTCAAGCTGGGTGACGTATTGAGCCTTCACGCGGGACATGGCGTTGAGTTGGGCCTCGAGGTCTTCAAGCTGGCGAGCGAGGTCGCCGTTCTCGTTGTGGATGCGTCCCTTGGCGAGGGTCTGCTCCTGGAGCTGACGGTTTTGCTCCTCGGACTTTAGGCGCAATTCGACAAGTTGGACCTCGAATTGCTTGGCGCGCTTCTCAAAGTCAGCGCGCGACTTGGACTCCTCGTCGAGGGCCATGCTGGCGTCCTCGAGCTGGCGCTGAAGGGCGTTCTTCTCCTTGTCGACCTTGGCCTTGATCTTCTGCACCTGGTCGATTTGGTCGCTGAGCTCGGCAACGGAGTCGTTTGACTTCTTCTTCAAGGTGGCGAGTTGATTCTCGTGGTTCATGTGCGCTTCCTCGATGTCGCGGCGGAGTTTGGCCAGTTCGGCGTCCTTCTTCTTGTTGACCTCAAGCTGAGCGGAGGTGGCGCCTCCCTGCTCCTCGAGTTGGTCATGGAGTTCCTCAAGCTCGTGCTGCATCTCATTTTTCGCACGTTCGGCACGCGTGCGCGCCTGACGCTCGTTCTCGAGTTCGTCCTCGAGCTCCTTCAGGCGCTGGTCGTTCTCCTTCAGCGTGCGCTGGAGCTTGGACACGAGCGCTTGCTCGTCTTCGAGACGCACGCTGATGGCGTGGATGTCGGCTTCCTTCTTCTTCAGACCGGAGAGCGCGTCCTGGCGCTGCTTGGTGATCTCGTCGATGCTCTCCTGAGCGATCTTGAGCTCTCCCTCGACCTTGCGCTTCGCCTTCTCGGTATCGGCGCGCTGGCGCTTCTCGCGCTCAACGCTGCCTTCCAAGTCATCGATGCTCTGCTGGAGCTTGGTGCGGAGGCGGTTGGCCTGCACGTTCTTCTCCTCCTCGGCTTGGAGGTCCTCGGTGAGCTTGCGGTTCGACTCTTCTTGGTTCTTCTTCTCCTTGTTCAGCTTGGCGATCGAGAGATCCTGCTGGTTCATCTCGTCTTGCAGAGAGCGGATCTGGTGCTCTTTCGACTGCTTCTCCGACTCGGATTTCTTGAAGCTGAGGTCGAGGTCCTGGATGTTCTTCTTCAGGTTGTCGCACTCCTGTTCGACCTTCTTCTTTGCGCGCTGCGTGTCGGAGGTAGCCTGTTCCTGGTCGGCGAGGCGATCGTTGACGTCAGCGAGGCTTCTCTCCAAATCGGCCTTGGCGGAGTTCAACTTGGACATGCGATCTTCGACATCGCGATGCGATCCCTTCGAGGAGTCGAGCTGCGCGAGCAACTCGGCTCTCTCGGCAGCCAACTTGGCGTTATTCTCTTCGAGGGCCTTGCGGGCTTCTTCCTCGCGAGCGAGGTTCTCCTTGATCTCGGCGACCTCGGCCACGAGCTTCTCCATCTCTTCGGCCTCTTTGCCGGCCTGGAGCATCGGCTTGACTTTGCCGTAGAGCTTGAACCAGCTCCAGGTGCGGAGCATGCACCACGAGCGAATGTTCTTCTGGATGACCTTGAGGGCGTCCTGTTGCTGCTTGCGGCGCTGATACTCGAAGAGCTGGAAGTGCCACTTCATCTGCGCCTGGAAGGCGGTGATCAACTCGGCGAGGCGCTCGTCACGGAGATCTTCCATGTGCGCGACTACTCCGGCCTTGAAGAAGACCTTGGTGTGTCCGACGCGGAACTGCTCCTCCTTCATCAGCTTCTTCTTCATCAGTTTGTCCATGATGGCGACAGCGCACTGCTTCGGGTCCTCGCTGGACTTGGCCTCCTTGGCGGCAAGGATGGCGTAGCGTTGGACGAAGTCAGGATGGAGCGTTCTGTTGGGGAATCCCTTGCGGCAGATACGGATACCTTCGAGCACACCGTTGCAGGTGAGTTGATTGAGCACGAGGGCGGCGTCAATCATTCCGGAGGCCTTCTTCTCGTTGGGGATGATGCAGCGGATGAAGTGGGGATGCGTCTTGTGGAGCATGTTCATCAGCTTGTTCAGCGACTCGCGGTAAAGCATGGAGACGGTCATGAACGAGCCGGACTTGCCCTTCTTCTTGCCACCGCCGCCGGTGGAGGTCTTCGCCTTGACGGCGGCCTCTTCCTGGGTGGTGTAGTCGTCCCAGACCTCCTTGAGGAGCTCGTTGCTCTTCGAGTGCTTCATGACCGAGACAACGGAGTCGTTGAGGGGGTCCTTGTTCTTCTCGAGCCAGTTGAGGCAGTTGTAGCGGACGGTACCGGCGTAATGGCGCATGGCGAAGTGAGCTTCGGCCTGTTTGCCCTTTGGCGGCTTCGGCTTTTCAAAGTTGGGGTGTTTGCCCAAGTGCTGCTCCAAGAGCTTCTGCGCGAGGGTCAAGTCGCTGGCCTTGGGGACGATACACTCCTCATCCAACATCGAGATGATACCCAAAGGCTGAAATGGCGCGGTTTTTGGTGGGAAAAAGAGCAAAGTGCGCCTACCTTTTCGATAAGCTCGATGCAGGCTTGCAAGTCGAGACCGAAATCGATGAAAGTCCACTGGATTCCCTCGCGGGCGTACTCCTCCTGCTCGAGAACGAACATGTGATGATTGAAGAACTGCTGAAGCTTCTCGTTGACAAAGTTGATCCAGAGCTGCTCGAAGCTGTTAAAGTCGAAGATTTCGAAACCGGCGATATCGAGCACTCCGATGAAGTAGTCGCGGTTGATGCCGCGCTGATCGAGGGTCTGATTGCACTTCTTCACCAGCCAGTTGAAGATGCGCGAGTAGAGACCCTTGGCCATGGCGCCAACAGCCCAGTTCACCTGCTCCATATTCTGGCCCTTGTTCACCCATTCGTTGCCGACCTTGACGCGAGGACGCGTCAACGCCTTCAGGAAGTCTTCGACCTCAATTCCGTACATCTTGGAGGCGCGATCGGCGTCGTCTATTCCATCAGGCTCGGCCTGCTCTTCACGAGGACGCTGCTTGAACTTCATGTTGCCCATGTGCATCATGGCGGCGACCAGTTTGTAGCAGTTCTTCTTCTCATCGGGCGTGAAGTGGAGAATGTCGAAGGCCTCGTCGGTGAGCTGATGCTCTTCCTTGTCGTTGATGCCGTCGATGATCAGCTCAGCCTGCGCGATGAACCAGTAGTCCTTCATCGGTTTGTCGAGGAGAAGATCCTTGACGAGGGTTGGCACGAAGCCGGAGAAGAGCTGGTAGAAGATGTGGTAGCAACGTTCTCCCGGCGCTTGACGGATGACGCGAGACTTTTCGAGGAGGTCTGAAAAGAAGCGCATAATCAATAACTCGCACGTTCAGTCTCGCGCAACTCACAATGTTCAATATCGCACGAGGCGACGCGTCCCTGTTTGGAGAAGTGAATTCGGATGAATTTTCCGAATCGCGACGAGTTGTTGTTGCGCACGGTTTTCGCGTTACCGAACGCCTCGAGCACGGGGTTCGTCTGCACAATCTGGTCCTCGAGCGTGACCTTCTTCTCGGTCTCCTTGGGCTTGCCAGCGGAGGCCTGCTCCTGCTGGCTGGCACCAACGGACGCAAAGTACGCGATGACTTTTTTCGTGTTTTCGGTTTTTCCGGCGCCCGACTCGCCGGTGATGAGCATCGATTGATTTTCGTGTTGTTGCAGCATGTTACGGTAGGCCTCATCGGAGACGGCGAACAAGTGAGGCGGCATCTCGGTACGACGTTTGCCCATGAACATGCGCGCGACGGAGTCGGTGTAGATCGGAAGTCGTTTGTAGGGGTTGATGACGACGCAGAAGAGGCCGGAGTAGGTCTACAAGTCGGAGGGTTACGGTATGCTACAGTGCGCAAAAACTCTGTTCTTTGAAATTTTGTGCACTGACCGAACATGTGAACTTTACTATTTTCAAGTAGAATGCTATTTTTAGTGTTTGCCGCTTGTTTCTAGGAATTCCCGCGACGTTCCCTTTCGCTAAGCAACTTCAAAATCTCCGATTACAACACCCACAATGCGCCGAGGCTCCTGCGGCGATCCATTCATCTCGCGCGCGCACTCGGGAACGACGTGTGCGCAAACAGAACATGAGTGTAAAGTGCGTCGGCACCTCCGCGCGAGCGAGTGCGCGACAGTTTGCGGAGGTCTTGAAAAAGTGAAGTTGGCAGTTTTTGCGACGTTTTCTGTTTGCATACGGTAGCGCGGGCGTAGGGCACGCGTTGTAATATGAGCTGCGGGAAATGAGTTGGAGTTTTTGGAGAACAAAATAGCAAAAAAGCGAGATTTCAGCAAACGACACGTGTTGGAATCTTGGAATCTCTTCCGCAAAACGACCCCACACGAAGAAGCTAAACTCACATAGATGAGCATAGAGGCGTAACGGGCGCGGAGATTGTAGAGCACAGAGGCGTCGTTCAAGAAGGTCAAGTTCGACATGTCTTCGGTCTTCTCGAACTTTGGGGATTCATTTCCTGCACCAAGTCCTTCTTGAGCACTTTCTGAAACGAGGCGCAAAATTAGCCTAGACAGGGGCGTACGGTAGGTCTACCTCGTTTCCATGAGCAATGGTCACGGTGACCATGTCGCCCTTGGTCGACTTGATCTCTCCCTCAATGTACCCGTCTTCCGCATCTGGGATCCAGACGTTCTTCTTCGAGTCGTAAGGACGCGATTGGTCCTGAAACGATGTGGTATTAGACAGTGGCAAGTATAAATCAGTAAATGCTGTAAGAGCCTAAATTACGACTTCAAGACTACCGTAACCTTTTAAAAACATTTAGACTCAGAAACTAACTAATGGCTTCACTACAACAGGGTGACATATGACAGTTGAGGACTACGGTAGCTCATAGAGCGACCGTAACCAACCGTAATCTACTAACTGCACCAAATGGAACAGTTCTAAGCAAAAAACAACAAAGATTACGGTAGCTTGAAAACGAAAAGGTCATAAGCAATAAAAAATAAGTCCAAAATACCGTACCTGAAGCATCTGCTCGCGAGAGCGACGCAAGAACTGCCATCCTGGATCATTTTCGTGGTCCATTGCGCTCACTCACACAACTAACGGGAACCTCTCGGCGAGCGTGGTTCAACCAAGACTGAAAGCAAAGCGGTGATCGCTTCGTCTAAGAAGCCAGCGAGAGAGCGCCTCCTTGAGGTGGACCCCGCCACTCGAAAGATTACTACGGATGAGGGGGAGGGGCCACGCGCCCGCGCGAGCGAGGATGAGGACGGGGAGACTGTTGCAACATCAGCGAGGGACGATGAGTGCCGACAGGAAAGACAACAAAAGGTTTTGAATGCCGACATGTTTCTACTCAAGTTGTGCGCCTACCGTAGTCCTTAATGCAATGAGAATGCTTCTGCTATAAATTAGAATTAGAGTGTTCGTGAAATCTCCGGCTTGTGGTCTTTTGTCGGCACTCGCCCGCTCTCCGTCGGCACTCACCCTCGCGCGCACCCACGGAGGGTGAGCTATCGAATTCAAACAAATCCTCGCATTCTCGAAATCCGGTCGTTTGTGCGAAGAGCGCAAGACGGATTCCGGGGACTCCAAACTGTGTGCACAACGATGTCTCTGTCATCTCTGCGGCGTCAATCCCAGCGCGCTCCTCTCATCCGCGAACCTCTCAAAAACCGCGCGGTCTTGCCGTGGCATTCTCGGTAGCCGAGGCTCTGCAGCAAAACTCGTGGTGCTCAAGTGGGACCCCGCGATCGACGTAATCGCTTTGGAGAGGAGAGCGCACTCCGCTCGAAAGTACAAAAAACTGAAGATCTACGCATATAGCGCGCTGGCTGGCGTTGTAGCTCAAGAGGAGCACACGTTTATAGCATGGTTTGCTGTCGCTCGAGTACGGAGGAGACAAAAAACGAGTTAAAATTGGGTCCGATTGCTTGCTTTGTGTGTGGGCAGAGGAGTTTGGATGGAAAAAGCGAGAAAATGGAGATCTATGAATGGTTACGATTACTGTAGACGGGTTCTTTGTGGTTATTACACCGCGATCTTTGCACTCAACACACATTTTAAGATTGGGATTAGTTTAGCCACTTGATTTCCTCCGCTACACTCTTCTAGATGGCCAAAATGGTCGCGAAATTGTGCAACTACAGACGATTGACTGATTACGGTCGTTTCGTTCAAAGGAGGGGTTCCTAGATGAGCACCCCAACCGAATGTGCGATTTTTACCATAGCCATTTTCTGGGTTCATATTAAGCTCAGGCTTCGTAGTAAGCTCAGGCTTAGGCCTAGGAGCTGCCGCAGGGTTTGCCTAGCGATTTACTATCTGGTAAAAATCGCACATTCGTTTGGGGTGCTCATCTAGGAACCCTTCATTCAAAGTTTGTGCTCGCGGATCTCGACTCTCGGCATCCTAGAGACTACTTTTATCATTTGCATTGCAATCAAAGGCTTTGTGATCAGTAAATGACATGTCACATCATCTACACGTCAGAACATTGCAAAACAAAGCAATCTGAGTGTTTCTGTAACCTTTTCAAGCATTGCACTCGCTTATTCTGAGGCTCCCCGAGTAAACTGAGCAATATCGGCACAGAATTCGGTGTATTCACCACGAGTAACGAACAAGCTCGTGTGGAAACAGTTAGCATACTTTATTTTTCAATATTCTCGACCAGGAAGCAATTCAATTCGTGTCAAACTAGGCAAGAAAAGGTGAAATGGCATTCTGAAGATCGTAGCGGAGGCAGATTTCGGTGCTATTCCCCAGGAGAACGGCAATGTAAGGGATCCCTCGTTCGAACCTACCGTTTTGTTCATTTGGAAAGTTGTGGTAGAGCAAGCGGACTATATGATATCGTCAAAATACCCTTTTTGTTTGGCATCTGAATGTGTCACGCCCAATAACTCAATTCGCTCTGGAAACGCGGAAAATCTCGTTTCTCGAACAAAACATGTTTTCATCAGAGCTAACGTGATCTTTCGGTAATCTGCCGTCCGCTTGAATCTAGCCAGGCCAGTTCAGATTACATGTCCTTGCCGCCACTATCCTCATGCCTCTGACCAACTGGCATCTCACCATCTCCCAAGCGCTTTACATTCAGAAATATGTAGCCGTTTACTTGATGGTGACCACAATCGTTGGATTCTTCGCCAACGGCTCCATCATTGCGGCCACAATACGGTAGGATACCAGCGGAGAAAGGTTAGAGAACGCCAGTTTCAGCAACCGAAGCTTACGCGCTCCCTGCAACGTCCTCATCACCATTCAGGCGGCGATGGACATTGGCGTGACGTTCGGTCACCTCGTCTACTTTTCTCTACTCTATACGAATACGCTGATACCGTACACGCAGTGCTACTTCTATCAGTTCATTCCTTACTCGGCGATGAACATCACCACAGCGCTGATGTTGGCTATTGGAGTCGACCGCTATTTGGGTCTAAAATACGCTGTTCGGTACGTCGAAAAACAGATTTTCTGAGACCAAATTTCGTTATCATTGAAGGTGCGGGCAAAATGATGCCAAAAGGGGACCGTAGGTGTGACATATATGTAAGTACGACATCTTCTAAGGGATCAAAGCTTTAGGAACTTGCACTATTGTTGTACATCGTCCACAAAGGGTATTCCAAGCCTTTACAACTATCGAAATATTAGTCACCAACAGTCGTGAAAGGCCTTTTGGTAGCCTTTGACATAGCTATAAAGTCAAACAAGTCGTTATATTATGCTGTTTACTGGCTTGTTAATCAAAAATGGGATTTCTGGAACTTCAAAAATGAATTTTGTCCGCTAAATGGGTCTAGATTGCGTTTCAAACTGAAAATACGCTGGTTGTGAATTAGCGATTGGATATCTGGAGGATTTAAACGAGTTTTGACCGTTGACTGATGACTCAATTCTAATTTTAGGTACAAAACGTGGTCCCCCACCCTCTACATCGTCACCGTGCTGCTTTGCTGCATCGCCTATGACATGCTCATCAAAATCATCGGCTACGCGACGCTAACCACCGAGTCTGTCATCTGCCTGATCGCCGATGGTCTCGCGGATGTCGGGAAGAACGTCTGGGTGGTCACGCAGATTGCAATGAACGTGTGTGTTATCCTCGTCTACCGCGCGATTCGAATGATGCTGAAGGAGCATAGCCGCAGCAATCAGGAAAACAAGAAAATCATGCTCTCGTTGTACACAATCGTTGGGGCGTACTTGTTCGGCTGGCTGATGACCATTGCGCTTCTCGGAACTCAGCGGATGCTGACCACAGAGTGAGAAGAAGAAGCATGATTATCAGCTATGTGTACGATCGAATTTAGGCCAAATCTCAGTGTAACGTGTGAGGTGATCATGGGCGTTTTCGCGAATGTCAACATGACCATCCCGGCGTTTGTCTACTTCTTCAGGAGTTCCCTCTACAACAAAGCATTCAAGAAGCTTCTTGGACGCAAACCGCACAGCGTCGGTCCTGGTGAGACGAGCTTCTCGGTCACGTACAACTAGCGCGGGTCCTGGCTGGATTGTAGACGATTAATTTAATTTCCTGAGGCATCGTACGTTCCAATAAATGTTAATATTTACAATAGTGTTGTCTTCTGTCGGCACTCGGTTGGTCTTTTGGGTGAAGAATTCTATATTCAGAGTTCAGAACATGTGAATTTGGTCTGAACATAGCCTTTGTGCTGCTCTAAGTCGGCCGCGACGCAGACGAGAGCCCGAAAGGTTCGGGGAATGGTCCTTAGTTTTCAAAATCGCGATGGGACCTTAAGAAGTGGTTAAACTGGCCAATTATTGTCGAAGTCAAATCGAACTACTCTCGGGAAAGTTCGCACATTCGGCCGAGTGAACGCGCGCACTTGGCGTTTTCAACGGGAATTGCCACCTTCGGCTTGTTTTCTGTCCGCAAATGTTTCACGGTGATTCAGATGCAAATCCGAGCGCATAGCGACCTTGGCAAGGGTCGAATACATGTTTATGCGAAGTTTCGAGCCGATTGGCGTGTTTTCAACGGAGAAGAAGCAATTTTGAGTGTGAGGACACTGAGCGACGCTGATTTCCTGCTTATTTTTTGCCTTCTTTGCATATGAGCGTTCTTTACAGCCTCGAATTGGTCTAGTACAACCCACATTTTGATTACATTTGACTGAAGAAGACAAAAAAATGACTTCAGCCACCCAGCGCGCGACGTACGCTGACAGCCGGCAAAATTTCATTTTGACGATTTTTTGGCCAGGCGTTTGGCGGTTTTGCGTTTCCATGGTTGTACTAGACCAATTCGAGGCTGTAAAGAACGCTCATATGCAAAAAAGGCAAAAAATAAGCAGGAAATCAGCGTCGCTCAGTGTCCTCACACTCAAAATTGCTTCTTCTCCGTTGAAAACACGCCAATCGGCTCGAAACTTCGCATAAACATGTATTCGACCCTTGCCAAGGTCGCTATGCGCTCGGATTTGCATCTGAATCACCGTGAAACATTTGCGGACAGAAAACAAGCCGAAGGTGGCAATTCCCGTTGAAAACGCCAAGTGCGCGCGTTCACTCGGCCGAATGTGCGAACTTTCCCGAGAGTAGTTCGATTTGACTTCGACAATATTGAAGTGTACAGGCTTAAAGTGCACAGTTTGCGCCTAATAAGCACAATCATATTCCACCATAAATCAATTCGGCTCCATGTCATATAAATGGAATATTGTTAAGAATTGATGGTATCCTGACCAAAAAGGACCCAAATAAATGCTTTTTTTGGGCTGCTTTTGAAGATGTACTTCAAAAAAGCCACTTTGCTTTAGAAATGGATTGGTTTTTTCAATTTTCGCCTTGAAACGAAAGTTGTAGTCGTGAAGATGTTGAGATTTAGAGGTGGCATGTTGAGAATTGGATCAAATCTCGGTGTTGTGATCCGGGACTCAAATGTCCTATGTCCTATTAGCACAATCTTCCTTCTAAGACGTACCAGACCTCCAGAAATGATCAAAGATTGCTTCGTCAGCGCTGTGAGTGCGTGGTCTTTGTTGCGAGCAGGTGCAACGTCTTTTTCAGCCATAATGAGGCAACGAAAACGCGCGCAATATTTAATCAGGCACTTTTGTTATTGAATCGCGAATGGGGACCACCCACAAGAGTTCCTCGCTGTGAGCGCCTCGATTTTCTGCATTTTGAATTACTCTTCAGAATGGAACTCACCGACGCGCAGCTCTACGACAACAAAGTCTCCTCGATCGCTATTCTCGCTGTAGGATGGACGTATACTGTAGCTGAATTCCATTATCGGGCGTTTTAGATCGGCATCCTCGGCATGCTAGTCAATCTATACGTGATCCTTGCGCTCCGCAGAGCAAAAACGTTTGGCTACGCGTTCGGGCGCATCTGCATGTCGCATACGGTAGCCAACTTTGGAAACGGCTTTGTTTTTAGCTGCTTCGTCGCCCCAATCACTCTAATGTAGGTTTTGTGGAGGGCGAACGAGGTCGATTACGCGTTGGAACGTTCCAGAAACCCCGCTTTCCACAAGCACTACATCGGAATGCGCTGCGGACAGCTGCTGATCCTCTTTTGGAACGCATCGGTCCTCTCGCACTTGCTAACGGCGTTAAATCGCTGCGTTGTCATGTTCTTTCCGCTCAAAAGCGATCGCATCTTCACTGAACGCGTAACAGACGTGGCGATCGTCGCTCTGTGGACCTTTTCGGTCTGTCAGGTGCTTCCCTACTTTAGCCGTAAGTCATGGAGATTGATTTCCCCATCAGAGAGGGCGAATTCCGGTGAAAAACGAAATCAAATCACTAAATAAAACTATCGTACATATTGCCAAATCAGGCAAAATCGCGCTGGGACACCGATTTTCCTCTTTCAGCCGCCTGTCTCTTCGACTACCACATCGAAACGTTCACCTTCCTCTTCTCGCAATCGCCGTGCAGCGTGATAACCGGCACCTACTTGGACTACTACTTCAGCATCGCGGTCATCTGTAGCATTGGCCTCCTCGACTTTGTCACTTTCTCCAAAATCCGTCTCATGCACAAAAAAGTGAGCAACGCACTACTGACCGAGCAAATAACCACATTCTCCAGACCGCAAGCCTGAACGTCGACATGCAAGTGCGCCGACGCAAGGAAGTGCGCTTCTTCTTCCAGGCGGTCTGTCAGGGTCTCTTCTTCATGACCGAACTCGTCTCCTTCTTCCACATCTCGCGGCAATTCGAGAACAAGTGGATTCGTTTCGGCTTCACCACGATGGCGTGGATCAGCATCCACACGCTCGACGGGCTCATTGTGATCGTGTTTAACGAGGAAATTCGCTCCTTCTACACGATTCGACGAGATTCGACGGCGACTCGCTCTACGAGTGAGAGTACGATCGCGTATAGGGAAACACGAAGAAGCGTGGCGAGGGCCGATTCGAGTTCGACAGTAGTCTGATAACTATATGATTCGTAATTTATTAAATTTGTTTTGTTCTGCTTGTTTTTGTTTGTTTGTTTTCCTTCCAACCATTGGGAAACACCTGCTGAAGCAGATCCTCGACTACGCTGACCAAGAGGTTTGATTGTGAGGCATTTACGATGACACACAGAATCAGCGAACAACGAACTGGTGCTGCTGACGGTGTCCGTGTTCCAGTTGTTTCCTGAGCGCGCGAACGCATTTCGAAATGTCGAAAGAAGCGTCGAACATCAGTTGGTCAGGTCCCAACACGACTTTCACGATTAGTCACTCTTGATGAAAGGAATGGCCACAATGTCAGTCGAGAATTCGCAATATTTTATTTTTGTTCTTTGATGATTCGGGCGTCGCGTCGC
>MQUG01000123.1:0-85355 GCA_007213375.1 Steinernema feltiae
TGCATGTGCCCAAATAAACTGCCCGAATGGCTCAAATGTAAGTGAATTGCGTGAATTTGTAATTAAACTCATAACAACTCTGCAAGGCTGCTTCGAAAGTCATTAGGTCACCGGGATGGCACGACATCCGAAGAGTGGAATTGGCGCATTTTCTTCTTCTCAATTGCATAGGAATGGGTGCATTATTCCGAAAAGGCGCCGATCTTTCAGAGGGAAACACGAAATGCAAAATGACGCGCTGTTTGTGTTCCACCTGCTTTCACTTTTAAAATCTGACTTTTTTGACGTTTTTGAGGGTTACCGTGTTCGAATGGTCCTTTGAAAGCCATTGACAAACAAAAATTTGCATTCAGAACGCTATGAGTGCCCAGAGCTGTTTGAGCGAAAGGACGCGGGAACTGAAAATGACCTTTTCTTGCAGAGAGTGCTTTGTTATAGCTTTACCCCCACATGCCCAATCGGGACCGCAGAAACGAAGTGCAATAAAGATGGACTTTTACACACTATTTTTGAAAGTATTGTGAGAATACGCGGTTTCGCTGTAGACACAATTATGTGCATCCACCACAATCAGAGCACCGCCGACCTTCGCGCAGTCATGAGGAGCAGACCAGATGACCAACAAATTCACACATTTCTCACACGCACAAGACCCTCGGCACACTGTCTCGGTCTCGAAGGTCAAACTTGCGAAACGCACTTGGCGGCAGTGAAATAAATCGACCAGTTAAAGATGTTAAATAGATTTATTTATCTAAACTGCAAGGGTCAAAGGCACGTGGTGCGTTCAGATGTCCAAAAACAGTGTCGGAAAAAGGAATATACGATAATGCATACAGGATTATTTACATAGCGCAAGTCGATCACTTCTGCTGTTGAGAAGAGCCGCTGCCTTCGCCGGCGCGATCTTCCAGACTGGCCATCTTCGGAATGCCCTTCTGCTGCTTGGCGCGAAGGATGTTGATAGGATGCGAGGCTTGGGTGCGGGCGGTACGTCCAACGAGCTTCTTCGTACAAGGTGACATAATCGAATCGCTGGGCGACGAGACGAGAAATTCGCGGCGCTGTTGGCGAGCACGAAACAATGGCCGGAGTCGCCTTCTAAAGGAACAAACAAGAAAAATTAATCGGAGAGCGAAGTCACTTACGGGTTCCACAACCTTCTTCTGCTCCTGTTGGCGTTCGGGACTTTCTGGAGCGAGATTTTTCAGTCGAGGCGATGCTTTGGTTAGCGGGGTTGGTGGTCGAAGACATGATCAGCTGAAACAGGACGACAGGTCAGTAGGATTATGTCGAAGGAGGAAATTGGGAGGGAATCGAGCAAAAAGCGAAGCGCGCAAATCGTAATATCAGAGCGCACATTGCCGCTTCTTTCGAAAGGGCTCCGTTCGCACAAAGCGCAACAACATTTATGTCTATCGCCGCCGCCGCCAATCAAATGCGATATTTAGCGCCGACGTTTCTTCTGTGCGGGACTCTCGTTTGAAAATGGTAAATTTCGGATGTTCGAACTCGGCTGACAGTAATGTACAACAACCATTGAATTGAATTTGACAGAGACTCATAAATCGTTTTTCCCCAACGATTGGCGAGCATCAGATCGAAAATTAATGTCACCTCCGAGCATCAGTCGTGTTTTTCCAGTGTCTTCGGTGCTACTCAACGTTCTTTGCATTTGATTCCGCACAGAGGGAACTCACTTTCGTTCTTCCAGTTATGTGTGATGCAAAATTGTGGGACATCGCATCCACGCACTGACGACTGGCATACGACCGCACTTTACGACAGATAAGAAAAACGGCAGAGCAGATCCGCAAGTTGAACCTGGAACTGAGGAACTGATGCTTGTTTAGATACCCGGTAAAAGGTCAAATTTGTGATTGTCAAATGATGTGATGAGTAAAAAATGTCAAAGTTGAATAAATACGATCTTTCGACCTTTTAGCGACGACGACGATGTCACAGAACTTGACACGTTCATAGATCTATAGACCTGAATTCAGCGTACATTGCTTTTGTCTCTGTTCCCGTTTGCGTTCTTCACCACTCAAAAATGTTCCAACGACCGACGAAATTCAACTCATTGTACAGGAATGCCGTTGGAAACCGTTGTAAACATGACGTTTTATTGCAAGCACGCTTAATCATTGCATTTCGCGATCATGAACCACATCTATGATGACATCAAAAGCGTTTCCGGCAAACTCCGCTACTTAAAGAACGTTTTCATTTGAGGTCGGTTGCTTACCGATCTCTCTCAACGTGCGACCCCAGAGAACTCCGCACCTGATCCCGCGCTGTGGAGCAGACTAACCAGCTGATCGGAGCGTCGAACTATTGCAAGTCAGGTTTTGTTTGAAGAACACGTAGAGGACAAAAAACGCGAGGTATTTATATTCTCCTATTGCGTTTTGGTCTCATTCTTATTGTTTACAGCATCACTGCTGTTGGCTGCACGCGATATTTGTATTCTATATGCGATTGAATTCTGTTCTTTCCAAGTTAGAGCCAATTAGAGCCAAATGATAGTTAAACTGCAAAAACTGCTGCCTAGACGCGGCCGATAAATAGACTTTGTCCTCGTCGGCATTTCTTGTCGGAATTTTGCTCAAAATGATCCGCTCAAAGCTAACCGTCGTTTAAGTGTTTATTCGCCTCAGCACAAGCGCAGACTGTAAACTCTTCATCTCAAGTTGTGTCATCGTTGGTCGAGCGAAAATCAGCTGATCAAGGAAGAAGGCACGCAGAGTTTCCTGCAACATCCGGTTCCGCGAATCCTCTATGTACTCTCCTTCTACCGGATTGTTCCATCGCGATTGTCAACAAACAAAAGAAGAACATCTCGACGTCATTTCTCGCCACTTGACTTCTTCTCCACCGAACTCGCATTTGCAAATGATTCGAAAAGTGATTAGAAAACACGCTGTTTTCTACTTTCCAGCTTCTAACCTTCAAAAGCGCAACTCTGATTGGCGAACTGAAAGGCGGCAATCAGGTTATCAAAGGCTACTTTCACTTTTCATCCGCCTGAGTCTTTTGCGTTCAAAGTGTCTGCGCGAAAACAGAGCAAAAAGAAACGCGCGCAGACTATTTGCGCGGCTGCGGTGATCAACGAGCGCGCGGCGTCAGGCGCGATCTAATCAGATCAGGTTGCATAATTCCCAACGTGAGACGGATGAGAGAAACAAGCGTACGTGTCTCCTTTGAACCCGTGGCGGGGTGAAACAGGAATATGACTCGTTTAGAGGGCATCCATTGGAAACAACACGTTACTGCCGCGCCCCTCACTGGCAACTTCTTCTCACTTTCGCAGCAGCAGCACCAATCACGGTAGTAGTAGTATCGGTTTCGTCTTCCGACAACCGTCGGCGTCTGTGCCACTGAGAGGAGTGGCGTCAGCACGTCTGAGGTTACGCAACGATTCACCGAGTTCCACTCGCGCTAATTGCGGCGGATTTCGGTTCTGGTACAAGCCTCGGGGCTCGGGCTTGTAGTTTGTCAGTCACTTCGTTACAGTCACTGTTGTGCGCGGCTATTAATTCGACGACCATTTCCGCAATCGCGCCGATAATGTGAGCCGATTGTGCATATTTAGTTCTGCCGATTCGCGGTTGCTTCATCATTACATACTTAGTGTTGCTTTCGCTTTCAAACCGCAGAGAAGCCACTGCTATTGCGTCGCTCCTCGATGAGCAGAATATGCTCTTTTCCCAACCTTCAGTTTGTCTTTATTTTCTATCCGCGTTTCTCGATTTCTCAGCTAATTGTCGTTAGCAATTCACCGCCATCCTTCGGCAGAATCGCTCGCATTCCCGACTTGCGCTCGAAAACGGAAACAAAGCTCTTTAATTTGAAACTTTCTGTTTTCATTGTTATTTTGTGTGCAGCTCCCTCATAAAGCGTAAGTACGGTATACAGGACTAGATAATCAGTGTCACAGTCAAAGGCTTCCTTAGGTTATGATAGCAGTTGGGCAATCCACTCGCATCGCCTCAGCAACGTGCGTTTTTTGTTTCACACCGGCGCGGATTGTTTGCTGAGATCACCTCGTTCCTGAGAATTCTCTACGGATCTCTGGCCTTTCAAGCTTGGCAGAAAGAGCGTCATTGGACGTCCGGTCTCCGGTATAAGCGCGTGCATTTTGGCCAGTACAATCTGCACTCGTTTTTCTTGTTTGAGGTGCCGCTACCGACCACCGCAATCGAACTGCACTCCGATCATCGCCTTTCGCTTCTCATGTGGACGATGCTAATCGTTGCAAAAAATTACCGATGCGGTGACTGGTCTCTTCTGGTCTCATCTCCTCCCTTGAAGGGGTGGGGAGCAGGAAACTGGTCCTTGGTGGCCCTAACACCGCCCGCCGGCTCAAGCACATCCGCCGAGAGTGGGCAGCAGTGATAAGCGAATGATATCGAGTGTGTCAGTGTTATTGCTGTTTCGGTCAAACCCTCGTGCGCAAATGAGAAAGAGAGAGCAGTTTGGGTTCCAGGCGCGTTCACCTTTTCTTAAACTTGTTTGGCTAAGGAGGCGTTCTCTGAAGGGTTAGCTCGAACCTCTTTCAAAGAATCTCTTCTCGTTTTTCGTCAGCTTTCGCCATATTCCCAACAACTCTCTTCTGCAAATAATTCAACGACGTGCGCGATGAGTAAACGGGTGTGAACACCTCTACTGATTATCTACACGATTAAAATACCTCAATGAGTCCACATGCGCCTAATCCCTGCCAATGAGCCACCCACGCCGACGTCGCTGCTGCTGTTGAGTGCAAAAAACTGCGTCACCGGCTAAGAGAACAACAACCGCACTTGATCAACAAGCAAAGTTTAACTGTTCGCAAGGCTGTGAGCATTGAACTCACCGCATCACGGCGCCTCTGTCGACATTAACTAAATATTTGCGTGCTTTTTGCTTTTGGCGCAAAAAATCTGAAGATCAAGAGAATTTTGTTGATGATTTTGGAAATTAAACGAATAAACAACGTGAAACAGCGATCACTCGTTGTTTGCCTTCATTTCCTGAAGCTTCTCGCTTGCTTTTTGCTTTCGGAGACTGTTTGTAGGCACGCGAGGACTGTTTTGATTGAAATGTTGTGAAGTGCTGTTGATGATTTGTTGATTAATTGGAGCGAGCGAGAGGCGCAAACGCCAATGTATGCGATCTGGCTCCTCAGAGGTGGGATGCGGAAAGAGAATAGATCTTTTTAGGAACCCGGCAGTAAGTGAAGGTGTTTATTTTGTGGCGCCACCTCTGCTCTGAGCTTCTCATTTTGCGCGCGACTTGGTGCGCGCACCCTTCGAGAGTGTCTCGAATGGTCTTACAGGCGCCCTTAACAAAACAGTCTACCGACAATCTGGCGCGATAGCTACTCGACAGGCAGAGCTCGATCGCGCAATGGTAGAAGGGGCGGGGCTGCGAGCGAGCTGAATTCAATAGACTAGAGAACCTCTCCCTCAATCCGAATCTCCTCTCCCTCGGCGCCAAGTCGACAACCTCAGCTCCAGGTCAACGGTATTTTCAAACCGCATTTGTATGTTGCATTCTCTCATGCATTTCTGACCTTTGCAGCATTCCGTTTATGGTTGTAGCATCGTAAATACAAATGCCATCTGACGGCGTTCCCCACTGTCTCGTTTATCATCAGACAGCGTGTTTCAGCGCCATTTCTGACTGATAGCGACGTCTATTGTCTCTGTCATCAACGAGTGCCACCTCCTCCACTCACTTATTGACTGTAATGTTGTCGTTTTAATTGAACGAAGATGTTTGGAGACGACGCCTTCCTCTCCGCCGTTCGCGCCTTCAGAAGCGAAATTTCTCGATGCGCAGTCGGGAATCAGCTGTCTCCGAGACCTGTTCTCTTCTAGTTTACTTCTTCTTTCTCTTTCTCGCAACTACCTGTACCATGCTCGTGAAACCGAACGCTACTGTATCGTTTATTTGACAAAAGAAACTTTTCGGCGCCTTCTCGTATTACGCGAAATGTTTTTTGAGGCGACGAAGTGTGATCTTCGAACGCGGGTGCGACGAAACCGAATCACTTAAGCCCTCAACGGAAGGGCGAACACACTTTTGTGTTGCTCTCCGCTTTTTCGGCGGTGTTCTAAATCGTCATCAGCCTGAAATCGTGCGCGGCCGGCGTCGCCGGCTATGAAGAGGTTCGCTTTTCGCTTCGCGCGCTGAAAACAAGCAAAAGCAAAATGATTTGCGCCAATGTCACATAAATTGACAATCACCGATCGATTCCATTGCTTGATGTCAACTGGTTTCTGCTTTCGTCTTCCGCCGTCGTGTAAATCATATGTTGCATTGTTAGCTGCAGTCCACCCATCAAACAATATGGCCTTTGCAGAATGAAACTCAAACTTCACAACACCACCTTCCCCCCTTCCCCCTCGCCCCTGCAGAAGCTCGTCGTCGTCTCCGTCCTACTGTTGGCCACAATTCCTCTGAGTCATGGGTCCATCTCCTCGATGACCTATGTGCCCATGGGCAACAATCCGACACTTTATCGGCCCGGCGCTGAGCCTATTATGCACTTGGACCAGCTGACGTTCACCGATACCGTTCTCAACCAGGACCACGCATTCCTCGTCGAGTTCTACGCTGACTGGTAAGTACTCTTTCGTGCAGCCATCAATCATGGCGTTCAACTGGCAATTCTTCAGTAGTTTCTAGTGTGAACACAGGAAAACAACAAGATTGATCGTTTCAGGTGCGGTCATTGCCGAGCATTCGCTCCATTCTTCCGCGAATTTGCCAGCATCGTGCAGTCATGGGACCGTGTGGTTACTGTTGCCGTCATGAACTGTGCCGACTCGTTCAACACACGCGTTTGTCGCGAGAACGGCGTCACTCATTTCCCCATGGTCAAGGTTCGTCTAGTTTTCTTCCTTATTTCGATTTTTGGGGATCACGTAGACTTCCGCTGACCTTCTCCCCCTCAGCGCCCGTGAAATCGCCTCCGGCATCAAAACAGCAAAGCACAATGGCAGCGCAGCCAGTTCACCCGGGTGCGCGCAATTAGATATTGTTTGTTTCGAGAGATCGTTGCACGCGCGTGCGCGGTGAAAAGTTGTTTGTTTAGAGTTTGAACAAGGGAGAGTGCAGCCTGTTTCTTTCGTGACTCTACTTGTAACAATTTGTAACAAAATCCCAAGCACGCAGAGCACTCATGTCAGCCACCCGACGAAGACGTGTTAATCGCGTAATTGAAGTGTTATTATCTGCAAACACGTGCTTAATTTCAGTATTATCCTCGGGCAGCCAGACATCCATCAAGTGCGATTGTGTTAGAAGCGTCCCACTCTGGGTCGCAACTCCGTGATCAGTTGGCGAGAACGGTGATCAACGAGTTCAATCAGTTCCGCTATCCCGATTGGCCCAACTTCATGTACATCAACGTTGACTCGTGAGTTAATTTCGCGTGTTTTCTCAAGTTGCGACCTTGACACAGTACGGTCTTTGTTCTTTCAAAAGTTGCCATTTTCAAGGTTAGTTCAATTCAATAGGTGCATTCACTTAAGAAAGAAACTTGAAATGCAGAAAAGTTTGCTTAATGAGTCATTCTCCTCTTCCCAAGGTCGAAGTTGTGACACTTTTGTGACTGCGGTTGTTTAAACATTTAATTGGATTATTTTAGGACGACGACCTACGGCAGCTTATGGCAAGGCGTCGCGGAATCTGCGGATTATCTAGCGATTATCATCGAACAGTACGAGAGTGTGTCGCCGCAAGTAAGCCTCGTTTTTTGTTAACTTTTACTGACCTTGCACCTTCCTTTAACTTGCAGTTCATGCTCGATCTTAGCTCGCGGAGTCACGAAATCGGAACCCGTCGGGCGCTCGCCGCATCGCCGATCACGTCGATGCTGATGGTTACGCAGTTCCCCTATGTCGCGCTGTTCAGTCGCGACCGACAGAGGGCTATCTACATGGGAGGGTAAGCTGATTAGCAAAGAATACATGATGACACAGAAGGGAGATGTTTGCAGATACAATACGAACACGCTGGCTGAAATCAACAACGAGCTCGCCAAGATGAAGGGAAGCAAGAACAGAGTGGCATTGACTACCACACCAAAACCAGTGATCTCCACTACAACGCAGCCTCCGGTGGTCAACTGCGAGAGATTCCCTGACCGGTAGGCCAGGAGGAAATTCTCTTTTCATTCCATTATTTCAGATGCCGAGATATGTACTTCGTTTCCGAAACCGATATGCTCAAGGCGATGTACATGGCGCTGCACGACGAAGTGATTCGCGCCAACGATGTTATCCAGGGAGCGAACTTCACCCATCTTTACAACTTTGTTGATCTTCTGGCTGAGGTAATCACGGGCATCGATCACATTCTGCCAGAATAGTGCGCAAAGATTGATTGAACTGCGGAAAAACATTGTCTCTAATATGGTTCAACGGTGAAACCTGTTTGAACCCCGCTTTTTCTTAATTTTTGACGACCTGCCACGGGGGAACGTGTTTTCCATCAATCAGAACATTTCTCTTTATAGCATTTCCCCGTGCTCACCTTCTCGAACGAAATTGTGCGACTTGGACGCAACGTCAAACGATCGTCTTCATCGGTAAGTGCCGTAAACGATGAAAGTGTACCTGGAGTTTGTTTTTCCTTTAGATTCTTAAAAACAGCGAACGAGCCCGACTTGTGTTCAGTCACTTGCGGGAATTTTTGCGATCGAAAAACGACAGTCAACAGGTTTCCGCTAACGACTGGGAACACCAATTCAACAGCGTGGAGGTAATTTGCTATTAATTCTTAATTTCCCAAACTAATTGCGCTGTCACCTTTCAGCGTGCTTATGCCAACCCCTTCCCCGCCAACTCTTCTTGGCAACATTGCAAGGGGACGACGCCTCAGTTCCGAGGCTACACATGCGGTCTGTGGACCACGTTCCACGCTCTTACCGTACACACTTACATGGACACGATCAAAGGTAGTTGAAAGAACAAAACCACTTCAGCTTGAACGTTTTGTTTCAGAACGTCGAATCGATGCGTTGAAACCTCTCAAATCCATCCAGGGTTGGGTGAGCTCGTTCTTCGGTTGTGAGCACTGCAAACGGCATTTCATGCACATGACGACTGAGCTCTTCCCCATGACTTCGCGAAGAGTGAGTTCCCAAAAGTGGCATGCAGATCAAAGACTTTGCCTGTTTAGGTGCGACATAGTCATGACATGATGATGTACCTCTGGCGAGCGCACAACATCGTCAACAACCGACTTCACAATGACGTCACCGAAGATCCTCAATTCACGAAAATGCAATTCCCGGCACTGTTCCTATGCCCTACATGCCACTCAGGCGGTCACTTCAGCCGTCGTCAAATTCGAAACTTCCTTCTGCGCTATTACGGTAACATCAAACCGCACAATCGACTCGCGCGCAAAGTGCTCCACTTCTTCTAAGCACCTTTGCAAGGTTCAAAAGCATCTACTTGAAACACGGGTCGCGAGGCACTTGGTAACCTTCGTGGACATTATTTTAGCCTTTTTTGAGTTCTCCATCCCCTTGTCTGTTCATAATCATTAGACGCATAGATGATAGCCAAGCACACTCCCTTCCTTTGATTCCTTCCTTCCTTCCGACCATCGCAAATCCCTTTCTACTAGAATACAGCAACGCTTTAATTGTGTTAGCGCCTTTTGAGCCAAAAATACCGCTACGTATCTCTTGAATTCTGTAATGTTGTGACTACATTGCTCATTTGTGTCTTCTGACGCTGTATAGTCCTTCTGTTCTGTGTTTGTCAATTCATTTCGCCGATGCATCAGCATCGGCGCCTACGTGTAAATACAAGACATTTTTGTAAAAAGAGAAACGAATAAACAGATTGATTTATCGACTAAATCATTACAAGTGCGCCTGGAGGAGTCCCGTATCCGGTGCGGACTGCATGATGAGTTTTTGGACCTCGCGGAACTTCGGGTGAGCCGAGTCACCCACAAGACCAAGAATCACGCATTCGCTAGTGGTCAAAATCGCTCCTGCTCGTTCCAGTTGTTTGAAAGCGAACATCCTGAAACATGACCGGTTTAGTAGGGCCACTAACATTGTACGATTAAAATTCGGACTTGATTGCAGCGAATCATAAGTCATTGTGGATGTTTACTGAATTTTTTCCACGATTCGCATCGCAACGCTTTTCGCGATTCGCAAACTGACCTATCAGTCATCGAGCGAGAGGAGACCGCATCAACAACAACATGTACCGTGTAGCCCTTTTCAAGAAGATCGAGCGCAGTGTGGAGGATGCAAATGTGCGCTTCGATGCCGCAGAGGATGATCGATTTGATTTCGTCGGTGAGTTGCGCTTCAACTCCAGGTACACACATGGTGAAGCGAGTCTTCTCAAAAACGGGAACGCGCAGCTCCTTCAGCGGAATCTCGGAAACGGTACTTCCTAGACCTGAACAAAGGCCAAGTTTACGCAAGAGAAATTCGGTTGATAACGTTTACCCTTCGGATACTGCTCCGTCGCGATGATTTTCATATTGAGAATGCTTGCTGCATCGAGGAGACGTTTCGTAATTGCGGCGATCTCGGAGAAATAGCGGATATTTGGCCTGAACGAATATAATTAAGCGGATGTCACTGTGATTGCGTCAACCTGAACTTCTCTTGCAGATCGCAGATCAGAAGCGCGCTCTCTGATGGACTGACGCGTCGGAAATTCATCTGCAATAACAGCATCCGGAATGACAATTTCACATCACTAAAGGCGATAACAGCGACAGCAAATTCTCGGGACATGTGTTGTTCATTTTTTCATTTACATGGTTTCATTCAGTTTCCCTGACCGCGAAATATGCGGATGACATTATAATCACAGGACGCAGTCGGTTCATCTAGCCTGTCGTTGTGAGAAAACCGACAGAGCGCGACGACCGCGTCATAAATTGTGGTTACATTGACACAATGTAGGGAACCCGCATTGTATCCGAAAACAAGCGGACGGCCTCTCCGACATCGGTGGCTTTAAGAGCCCAGAAGTTCCTTGCAAAGGTCCTGCCTGCATCGGGTCATAAAGCCGAGCATAATGATCAAGATAGCTTATGTCCAATGGATTCGCCTTTCACTCCCCGTTTTAATTCTTGAGAGAACAACCATAACTTATTTATTGTATCTGTTGATGATGAGCCTTATAGTACAACACGGGAAATAGAATTGTGTCAGACGCCATGACCAGCGTCCGTTTTCAGGTAGGATGAACTATACAACGTAGTAAGAATTAAGTAAAAATCTTATTATAGGCACTTGGATTTGCACGTCTGAGATTAAGTGGTCAATGTAATCGATTGAGTACTGTTGCGCGTAAGTACGGAAGAGGAAGCATTACAAAAGGAGAAGTACATAGATAAGGGAAGTGAGCATGTCACTCCGCGAAGGCAAAGCTCGTCGTTTTGAGGATGGGGCAGTAAGTATACGGTAGTTTTTCGCATAAAAGTAGATGATTGGCAACCGTATTCGAGAGATCAGGGATTAACTACATGGCATGTGTTGAAAGGTTGTGTTCAAACCCGTGAGAATTGTTCTGAATCATCAGAAAGGCCTGAAACGAAGGGGTAATTAATAACCATTGAAAATGTGTTCATTTTACCGGAAAGTTCGGCAATCGATGTCATATAGTGAGCGTGAGAGTTGTTGGGACGTTCCATGTACTCGACCGTCTTGTTCTTTTTGATATGTTGCATATGACCGTACAAGCCCATGTTGTTCCCGCGATAGGCTACCAAAGGAATAGTGGGGCGTATGGACACAGGGCGGGGAGCTGGAGGTAAATCGGGCACAGTCACGTAGCTGAAAGCTCAAGGTTAGAAAGAGTCGCGAAAGTTGTCAACGTTTCGAAAGGAAATGAGAATTCTTACGTGGTGAGATCATTGATGCTCGCGTGACCGGAATCGGCGCTGTTGCACGACACAGTGTGCGGAAGAAGCTCGTTGGACATCCTTCGAAGCACGCCGGCGCCTCCCCTTGAATAATAAAGACCATCTAAGATCATTGCGGAATCTGCCGAGTTCACCGAATCTAAAGAGAAATCTGTTAGTTAAACTGAAGAAGAACGGAGAGAGAAAGCGAAAAGTTAAGCGAGAAGTCACCACTCACCAAAAGAAAGACTAACAATAAAAGACAGTAAGTAGTTTGTGAAAGTGTTAATTACGAGGAAACGAGAAAACAAAGAAAGTTCGTGCTACAGCAGTGAGGTGAAAGACGAGTCGGTTGAATTGGGTTCACAGATAGCAAACCTCCACTGTACTAACCAAATATCATCACACAGCCTTAGAAGAGATCAATCAGTTTGCGATCGCGAAAAAGAATTCTACATGGCAGTTTGCACAAGCAAGTCATAAAGGAGAAGAGCTGGCAGGCTCTCAGGCAACTTCTAAAAAGATTGACATTCGTCAAGAGATTGCGAAAAGCGTCACACACGACGGCGCTATTCACGCCACTTACCGGAACTGTTGATTCGTACACCGGGAGGATAGAATGCGCTGGTAACCGATGAGCTCTCAGCGCTCAAGTCAACTGGGTGCACATCGGCAGAGTTCGTGCTGTTGCGAGAGTTGATCGAAGGCACTCTGTTGATGGTAGGAATCGTTGGTCGCGTTTGCACTGCTCCGCTGGCACTCTTTGCAGAAGAATTTGACGATCTGGCAGTCAAATGGGGGCTTTGCGCCGGAGAAGAACTCAATGCAACTGAGTTCGATTGTTTCACGCGCGAATTCTGAACGAGTGAAAGCATTTTCTGTACCGCCTGAGGAGATTCCATTCCTAAACAATCGTGCTTTGATTAAAAACGCAATGATTCACACTTACCAAACTTTGGACCTAATCGTTTCTGGTCAGACTGATTCGAGTGAGAAGACAAACTACTCGGAGAGGGAGATGGGGCGCGGCGTCTCATTCCACCAGTTCCGCTGCCGATGGAAGTTTGAACTGGTGGCGGTTCACATTCATAACTCAGTTGATCTTGTGCGGCTTCGGATTCCACAACCTGTATTGGTCGCAATTAACACTAGCGTTTTACGTCAGAATTACCTGTAGATTGGCCAAGTAAGCTTTCACTTTGCGCACCATCAGCGCCTGTTCGTACATCTTCTTCCGCGACTGACTCTGCGCCTTCATGCCGCTTCCGCCAATCTTCCGCATTGTGGCTACAGCGCTCGATGCGTTCTCGAACGAGTTCATATGCATCAGGGCGTCGTTCACGGCCGTGCTCCCACTCTGGTAATGGAAAAATGCATAGTTATGACAGCAGCGAAAATTGCATCCCACCTGCTGTGCCAGAAATCCGATCTCAAAAGGCGCGCTCGCAAGCTTCGTCACAGATCGAATATTGCGCGCAATCATTCTCAGCTTCTCGAAATTGACCAAGTGAGCGCACCAGGTTTGATTTCCGTTGTGCGAGAAGAAAAGATCTTTACAGAGGAACGGATAGATCGGAATAACGGGAGGTTCCTGAGAGACCAGCGCCAGGTGCTGACGGTACTTGGACATGTTCCGCGTAGGGTCCATCAGTTGCTTCACGTCGTCGAACATCTTCCTGTACTTTCCGGAGACGCGCTCCCATGTGTTCTGAAGTCGGCAAACAGCGCGATTCTCTAATCCACTAATAATGGCGAACATGGAGTTAAAGTTGCGGAAGTCGCGACAGTGACGAGCTATTTTAATGAACTTCTTGATCAGTTTTGCGCGCTTGTGCGTCTATAATCACAAGTATACGATTATGCAAGAAAAACTAACGAAATTACTGTTTTCTCTGAGCAGATTTCAGTTACGACCCACCACATCTCCTTGTTGAAGAGCTCTTCGAATTCTGTCAGTTTCGGCCAACCGTACTTCGAATCCAGTTTAAAGAGATTGTCCACGTATTCTGTGGGCTCAATGGAGGAAAATACAGCAAAATCTTGCAGGGTCAACTGAGCGGCAACAACATGAGCGTTCAGATGATGCAGTTGAATGTGCGCCTCTTTCAAAATTTCAGGTGCTAATTCGTCCGGAACGAGGGGATCTGATCTGTTGTTGTTCTTCAGATAATAGCGGCTGTTAAGCGCGATTCGTTCCGCAAGATTCTGCATGTGATCCGCGAGTCGTCGCTGTTTAATGACTCCTTCCGGTGTAACGGTGGTCTCACAGAGAGCCCATTCGAGCGAACTGTTCTCATTCGTCATTCCGAATTCTTGGAGTGCAAGTTGCACAACATTCTGCGCGTTCGTTTCCTTGTAGACTGTTAAATACTTGAATGATTGATCGCTGCGGTAGACTTTGAGAACATGTTCGGGACAGAAACTCCTCGCCGGCTGGTAGTACTGAGCGATGTTCGCGCTGTTCTGCGCCGATTGTTGTTGTTTCACAACGTGGCTGGCAATATCGGGATTCGAACGACTGGAGCGCATCTGGCTCGTCCGTTGTTGCAGGACCTGAATTATCAAAAGTGACAAATTCAAGAAGGAGTCATGCTTACAACTTGACTGTCGTCAAATGAATCGATCGACGACTGTGACGAGTTCCCTTTGATCATTGTTAGCAGTTTATCCATCATAGATGACTTCGTCGCAATCATTCCGCCCTTCATCGGCAAAGAATTATTATTCGCGTTGCCGTTAAGCGCAGTAATTGCGTTGAGAGTCTGTCGGCGACCTGAAGGGCTCGCGTTGACGGATTTCTTCGCAAATTTGCCGATTCCGTTGGCTTTTCCTATGGTAGCTGCTGTGGGAGTACTGTCGCCGTCCACAGAATCAAAATCGCGATCTTGCTGTTGCAGCATCTCTTTGAATCCGAGAAGATTCGATTTAACTGTTATTACAATATGAGTACTCGCGCGAAGCAACTCCAAGCTGCGCATCAAGTTCATCTGCTTGAAACTTTGGCCGTTTACTTCGATTATCTGAAAAAGTCGAGTTACGGTATTACACAGGCGCGATCGTATACCTCATCGCCACGTTTCAAGCCAACTAGTTCGGCTTTCGAGTTTTTCTCAACATTTGATACGAAAATACCGTGATTTCCACATTTTCCGCCCAAAATACTGAAACTGAGTCCCTGTTCTCGATTCGGGCGAGTGTAGATGATTGTTCTCGGTCTCGATTTAACACTACACGCGATGTTCAGCAATGCTTGCTGACTTTGCATCTTCTCTTGCTCGAGCATCTAGAATTTCTGTTTAAAAGCAGTTGTATAGGTCGGTCAACACCAACATGTTCGAAATCTTCCAACAACTTCAGCATTTCGTTATCAGTTTCGAAATCGTTGTAGTGATTGTTGACCCAAAGTAGAACGATTCTGGCCACCTTATCGCGATGAATCGGTTCGGATTCAAACCACATTATCAGCTTCCGCATAACTACTTTGGGGTCTGGTAAGAACACTCTGTACATGAGTAGGAAGTCATCCACATAATGCGCATCTACTGAAGCGTCCAACTCTTCCAGGAGATGATGGATCAGCTTTTCAGGCTTAGCTTTAATAAGAACGAGTCCCACTTGATTACCGACAGTTCTTAAAACGCAACTATATGTTTCGGAAACAGAAGGGATGCTGCAACGTACCTTCTCTCAGTTTCGCTAACGATTTCCCCGGTTAGTCCATCGGATTCCTTCTCGATGTGCTCACTGATCGTTGACATAATACTACAGTAGTGCTTATGCTCGACAAGAACGAATTCGCAGTCGTCCACAAGTGTGCGCATCTCTCCAACGTGAAACTGCTCAGTAGGCGTTGGTTCGGCGCCGAAACTGTCTCCAAGCTTATAATCGATGCGCTCGCCATTCGGCTTCACAACTTCCACTTGTCCATTGACGATTACAGACCTAAATGAGAGAAACAACGTTTAATGCAACATTGAGAATGGTTAATGAGAAGTCACATCGTGCAAGATAAATTATTAATGTGCAGATTGTTTGCAACTTTTGAGTCCGAATTTGGCCTCTTTGAATGTTTGCTCAGGATATTCGACGAAATATGGACTGATGTTGACGCAAGTGCTCAAAACAGCGACTTAGTGCTCGTGTAGGACTTCTCCAGCTTCCGTGTGACGTTCAAGCTGATTATTTGCGCAGAAATCTCTATGCGAAAGGGGTTTCACTCAGAAAAACTCGATGAGTAATTGTCTCTGTTTGTCAGGATTCGCCAGCCTCAACTCTGTGTTTACAAAAGACGAAAACTGGTTTCTCCGTGAGTTTTCCAAGAAAATGAATATTTCAAGAAACTGACCATGCGTCCAACTTCTCTCCATGCTCCATCACACACGTTCCGGCGTCAGAAACCACAGCGAACACCATCTTCAAGCATAGCTGTCTCTTGATGCTCATCGGAAACGTCGCCAGCGCAGGCATATGTTGCATGAAATCCTAAAAAGACAACCGTGAGCAATTCCAAACAAAATGTTCGTACCAAAAGAATACTAATATCGTCACTAGTCCTTTGCGAAGGATCCTTTTCTAAACATTCTCTAACGCTATCTTTCAAGAAATTGAATCCTTCATGCGACGGGCACGATTCTTCGTCCTCGTCCTCGCTGTCGACTGCTTGTTCTGGAAGACCGGAGAGGTCATCACCGTCGGTGGTGCTCGAGGAAGCCGTACTACGCACTCGGAACTTTCGACCGACGCTGCCAACAGAGTGAGACTTCTCAGTCCTTGGCCGGACGCGTACGCAGCTCACATCGTCTTCATTTTCCTGGAATAGGACATTCTTAGCCGCATACATAAATGAATTGAATGGTAACATTGAATTTAAAGTCGCAGATATGAGTGAACAGGAAATCGTTACCGTTCTGGGAAGCATCTGAACAGAATTCCCGAATACAGCGGAATTAACAGAATGATTGAATGGATGAAAATTACGTTCTCCTTTCTTTTAGCGCTCTTCTTTGTGTTTTGAGTTCGCTTTATGCGATTCCCTGGGGCGAAATGAAAAAAACGAAGCGAAAACAACCTCTCCCGTGGCATTTCACATGTAATTTACTTGCACAACCATTCGGAAAATAAAAATTCTATCTGAAAACTCGAAATGGAAGTTTTGTTTACGTTTGCGCCTGATCCGTGCTGGTCGCACATCGATTATGTGCTGACTGAGGGCTAATCTTAATTGCAAAACTGGTGAGGTGGGATAATTCGAATCAGAAGATAACCATCAATTCTCAGATCGCATTATCGAAAGTTATGAAACATGTGGGTCATCCCGGATTTATCACGCATTTACACGGCGTTCGCTTCACCCACCTGTCCGTTCAGGAAAACGTGGCTCCTGTGCGCACCTCCGGTGATTATGGTTGGTTTACCCAGCGAAGCCGAGTGCACGCTGCCGCCGTTGATACCGCTGCTTGAGGGCATCGATTCATGTGATGAAGATAACGCGGAGAAATCTGTGTTGTAGGTGCGCGGAAGGCCAAGACGCGCAGCCACAGTGCTCGAGGATGTCGGTGGAAGTGGAGGTGGATGTTCGTGGTACCTGCAATCAATTAATCACTTTGTATTTCTCCGCTGATCGTCGGAAGTGGTGGAAGTCGTCGAAATACATACCGGTTTATCATCTTCGGCGTTGATGCTCTCTTGATGGTCGCAGACTGTGACGACACGCCGCCAGAAGACGCCACAGAAACTTTGTCATAGTGCGGCGGAGGTTGAGAAGGCGGAGCGGGAGGAGGTGGCAGGTGCGACTCCGGATGAACCAGCGAAGTCGATGGAGCTTGCGAGCATTCGAGATTCAAGGATTGAACGCTCTTGCGCATCTGTTGCATCGCATCGCTGTGATTGTATCGATGGAAGGGAGGGTGTAGCGGGGGTACCGGAGGCACCAAAGACTGAGGGTGGTGACCAAAGGGCGAAGGATGGTGGTGGTGGCTGAGCGAGGGATGTCGCTGATGGTATACCGGAGGCGGCGGCGGAGGCGGTCGTGGCTTCAAACTCAACTTTGCCGTCTGAGGCGACGATTGCTGCACGGGAATGTGTTGCACGTCTGGGTAGTCGATCTAAAGTATGGCGAATGCACTTATGAGCGAACGGTCGTCGGCGGTGGCGATATTGCAAAATGTGCAAACGGCTTCCGTGAATGGAAAGTGAAACTGCTGCGAGCGCGAGAAAATGAGCGTTGACCACATAGCGTCAAGACAATGAGACACTTAATAGTTGTGCTCAGCGCATGACACCAATAAAATCGGTGCTCATTTAAATTATTCGTCGGGTTGGAGAGGATATGAAGAACCTGTGTGGGAACGGAGTCGGCTGGTTGGAAGAGCGAATGGCGGAAAAAGTGGAACTCTTTGCTCACTAACGGACAATTGTTCGGAAAAAATGTTTTCAAAGGTCACTCGGGAGGCGCGAGGCAAAGGGACGGACGACTACTGTTTGAAGGAGTGTCTCGCCTCTCGAAGAATGGCCGCGGAATGAAAATTTGTGTGTCATTCGCATGCGTGCTGAGATATGTGACCGGCGGGCGAATATATTCCCTGACAGTGGAGGTCATCGATTGATATCCTCAATTTAATCTTGCCTGAACTGTCCAGCTGCGAAATTTCGAGCGCGACTGCGGAGGAAAACAAGAAAATACGCCATTTAGTGGAGAAGTAGTGGAAAAACGAGCTCTAAGTAACAGACAAGCAGGAAATACAGTAAACGCTATCGGAAGGTGAGAAACAATTGGCGCATCGGGCTTGAATGACAGCGGTCGGTCTCGGTCATTCATTTGATCGCGGCGTTCGCTCTTCTCTCGTCTCTTCGTGTGAGTAGTTCTCCGAACGGGTGTGGTTTAGTCATTCACGCAATTCGATTGATTCAATGCCGTGTGAGACATTTAGCGAGGAGAAGAAGAACCGCCAAAGCGTTCAAAATGCACGCGATGACCGAAGCGCGCCAGACGGAACCTCTTGGCTTGTGACAAAGAGGGCCGAATGACGGAAAGAAGAGCGAGAACCGCAGGATTTGGACAGACGGTGCCGTCATCAGATGGGAGGAACAGGAAAAGTTCTCAAAGACGTTATAGCGCGTGCAAGGAGACAACGACGAGACTATAAACAACGCACGACCCGAGGCGTCCCCACTTTTCCGCGATCACTCGGGCTATAAACAAACGCGAAAGAGAGCTTACCACAATCATCTCTGAGTGCTGGAGGACAATGCAGTCGTTGTTGCGTCGATAGTTGAGACCGTTGCGCTTGCCGAAGCTGAAACAAGAGAGATCAATTGACGTGCGACATGACTGCGGTGTCACAAAAACTCTTTGCATATGCAAAGAGGGAATGAATGAAGATTGAGAAAAGATTGCGGCGATCATCGTCGGCATCATCGCCTCGCGCAATCAAAACATCGTGCGAACGCGCGTGCAGGACCTGCTGCTGCTGCTGCTCTAGCAGCGCCGATTGTGACAATAGTTGATGATCGGTCCGCCGAAGATTTTTGGATTAAGTGCATTTTGACAAACTCAGATAATCTCCTAATCTATCGCAGCCACACGCGCTCTCAGCATGTACACGCATGGAAGTTGTTCCTCAACGCGACTTCGCGGTTTCAAGGGTAAGACGATGCGGTGGCAGCGAAGAACAAATCGGTGTCAACCCTTTAGTGTACTGTGTTGTCTGTCAAAGTTTGTTAAATCAAATCAAACGCCAAAAAACATCGCTCGTCGTTCTTCTCAGCTGGCAAGCGCTTGAGTGAAAACCGGTCGGCTGCTGACTACTTATGTTTGTATGTGTTTTCGCCGTCATCATCGCTCGGAGCCTACAACCTGCACGCCTATCAAAAGTGTACAGTGCGAAACAAGTCAACGAGGTCAACACGGATGGGTTGAAGGAGAGGTTCACGCGCACAAATAGCGGGAAGGAAGGAAATGACGAAAAACTGGTGCTACAAGGTAAGGCTGACCGTATCGATGGCGCGCAACAAGCGAGGCAAACAAAATTTGTCGCCAAGACGTCTACGACGAGAAGGGATACTTTTGCCTTCGATTAGATCGGGGGCGCAGCCGATCAAGCGTATCTGACGCGGAAATAACATACCACAACAGATATTCGCATTAGACGTCCAAAATACAACTTTTCCTTTCATGCGCCCCTCATATATAACGCGGCTTCGGACATCTACTACCTGAGATTCGAAGAATCATCATCGTCACCGTCAAAGTCGCTGCTTGACTCCTCCACTCTTCCGATTTCCGACTCATCTGATGATGACGACGATGAAGAAGACGAAGTGACGTTTCCGATCACAATTTCGGTTGCTCCGGATGCCAGACTTTGGACACAGTAGCGCGGAATATAATTCAGCGAGTCTGGGTCGAGGAGGGCGGTTCGACAGGTTTCGACGTCGTAGCATTCCAGGAGCGTCTTTGAGTCGTCGTCTCGGTCGGTCTTCTCGTCGGCATCGCCCTCAACAGACCGGAAGCGTACGCGTCGAGAAGTCGAGTCAAGGGACAATCGATGATCCATATCGAAGTTTACGGCGCCTCGGCCGACTAAATCGACGACCGTTGTTCGGCGTCAATATAAACCATGAGGAGGAACGAATTTAAACAGATTGGGAATGCACGACGACGATGCCGGTTACACAGAGGGAGAGCGAGAGCGAGGAGAGGGGATTCAACGAGGCGCCGCTAGCGGCAACAAACACTCCCGTATTCCGAAATAGCAGCCTTCGGTAGCGGGAAAACTACGCCATCATACAACATGTTCAGCTGGAAACAGCAACAGCACCAGAACCAGTCAAATTATTTTCATCTGCTCGTCGAAAACGGTCGTGGAGAGGAGCGCGCCACCGCCGTTGGCAGTATTTTATCGCGCATCTCGTCTTCAGTGAACGGCTTTCTCAAATAATTTTACACGGTCGAGGAAACTGGCTAAGTGGCGGCCATCATCCCTGTTGTACCTGAGTGCTCCTTGATCGGTGATCGCAAAAACGATAAGAACACGAGAACAGGTCAGTGATTCCTCTTGCTCTGATCCTCGCAGCGGTTTCGACCATCCTAATCACATCCTCACTGCGTCACTGCGCGCACAACAACAAAACACTGCTTAATTTGACCATCTACACTTACTTTACGAAACTGCCAGCCGCTGACTCGAAAGGAAGTACAGTATCCGGTTCTGCGCGACCCTGTTTCCCTAAACATCGCCCAAATTCTTTGGATTCTTTCGTATAAATAAAAGCGGCTCTAAAAATAGCCCTGACGATCAATGCCAAAGCTGGCTAACGAACTGAACGACTAGCCGGAAATTAAGTAACGCGCTAGTTGGGAGAGACACACGATGAATTCCGCGGAATGTTCAGAAAAACTTAATGACTCACCATCCGCAGGGCAGATACATGTTGTTATCCATCAGAACGCAGCCGGATAAGAGGATGTACCAGCAGGTGGCCACTTGTCCTTTCCTGAAACGATCTACATGAGACAGACGCTCTTTTGCATTTAGAGGTGTCTATCCGATCAAACCTACCTAAATAGGACAGAATGTTCTGGATGCCGTTCGTAACGCACAATTGGGCAAACCGCACGAAGGGACGCATCACTCAATGAATGCAGGATTTCCAGCTGCCTGAGATTAACGAATATGATTTTCAAATGCTAAAAGTAGGAATAGATTAGGAATTCACGTTTGAAAGCAGTTTTACTTCATCAGTCCTATGTTTCGGGTTTATGAGAAGCGACTCGTAGAATCGCTTCTTGAAAGTGTCCATCCTGCAAAGAAAAACATATGTCATCAGGTGTCTTGAGGACTGGAAAAGGATGATCGAGATGCTAGAGAAGAGCACAGATGCACAAAGCAACCGAAATGGATGAGTTCGTCGCACGAGACCCGAAGAGTGAAAATAGGGAGGGGAGTAAACAAATTCAACGGGACCAACCACAAGTACGCTTATCACTGAGCTCTCCCGCGCTACCAGACACACCATGCTGGTAAGCTACGTTCGATCATTTTCACAAGTACCGTCAAGTACGGTCCGTGAAGAGCGCAGCAGCCTCGCCCTCTAACCAATCAATTCACAAAAAGTTCACGATCCGAGTACAAGTGAGTGCGAATTCCGATTATTTCCGCAACAATCGTTCCATTCATCGACGTACCTTGGGGACACACCGACGAGGAAATTATTGATGTTCTTGAGAAATTACGGATTTCCCAAAGCCCGATCGTATTAAGTTTTCTTTGGCGGCAACATTAGATTCCTGGGATGAGCGGAGAAAACGGATTAATGCCGACCTGAAAGGATGCAACTCGCTCACTTTCTCAGAAATAAATCTTATCGTTATCGAGAAGACGCGATTAGTCATATAATTCGATGCTGTGACGAGGGAAGAACGAAATGTTAGTGCACGCGGCTTTTGCACGACAGCGCGAAATAACGAAAAGTAGGTCTGTTCGTCCATCAAAATTACAAAGCGAGGAGAGGCGATCGTGGTATGGTTAATCCTCTTTAGCACGAAGCTGCCAGCAAGCAGTGGGTACAAGCAGTTCATTAACCTGCTTTGCCGCGAACAGAACGAAAATGAATTTCTTCCTCTTGTTGTCGTCTTGACATTAAACACGATGATGACCGCGCAAGCCCGCGTACAGAGCCGAAGGACCGACGAGGACGAACGAAGGGACAGCGCACAACTCTTCTCCTCCTCTTTCTCTTTCACTCTCCCCAAAAATCTACAGAGTTCGCGCGGTCGAGGCCGCGCGCGCACTCGTGCACTCCCTCATCACTGTCGTCATCAAAGCACTCGCTCGCTACTATTCAACCGCCGCTCACTGTAGCAATTGGCGAGCGCCCAGCGGAATTCTTAGCGCCGCTTTGCTCTTGCAGCGAAAACCCTCCGGTCGACTGCAAACAAGCCCTTCCTAGCCCCCAATCCAGCAAGCTACTCGAGGGACTCTTTGTGGTGTGAATAAGTGCAAATTGAAATCTCGTTTAACGATAACTTTATTTAACAATCAACAAAACAACGAGGGGATGCAGAAATGCATATGCGATTTTAGGCACTGAACACACGCCAGACGCGGATGACGTTGTCGGTGAAACCAGCGAAGAGAGTTTGTCCATCCTGAGACCAGGCGAGCGAGGTGCACTGAGGAGCGCTCTTGCCCTTCGAGACGCTGGACGACGAGTCAACCTTGAGCTCATCGACGGCGGTCTTGTTTTCGAGATCCCAGATCTTGATGGATCCACCGGCAGCGGAGCAGAGCCAGTAGCGGTTGGGGGAGAAGGCGAGGGAGCTGATGATCTCGGTTCCGGGGAGGGTGTAGAGGTGCTTGCCCTCGTTGAGGTCCCAGAGCATGGCGTTTCCGTCCTACAAGTTCAGAAATCAAAAGGCAATCAGTTAGGTTATCTTACTTTGCCACCCGAAGCGCAGAGCGATCCGTCAGGGGAGACGGTGACATGGTTGATGTATCCGGTGTGACCGACGTGGTTGGTCTTCAGCTTGCAGTTGGAAAGGTTCCAGACCTTGACTACCTTATCCCAACCGGCAGAGACGATCACAGGGTTGTTCGAGGGGGCGAAGCGAACAGAGGACACCCAGTCAGAGTGGCAGTCGTCCTGAATAGCAGAATTCGAATAGAATCGAGTATTTCGGCGTTAGGAACTTACAACAATGGTGTGCTTGCACTGAGCAAGGGTGTTCCACAGCTTGATGGTATTGTCGCGAGATCCAGAAACGATCTGACGGTTGTCGGCGGAGAAAGCAACCGAAAGAACGTCCTTGGTGTGAGCGCTGAACGTGCGGGTGGTGCGGCCACTACAATCCATCCGATTACAGTTTTAAAATGGAAATTTTGCTTTCTTACGTGTTCAGATCCCAGAGACGGAGAGTCTTATCCCACGATCCGGAAAGAGCGAACTGTCCGTCAGAGGACATAACGACATCGGAAACGAAGTGTCCGTGTCCGGAAAGAGACTTCTCGGGGCGTCCCTGAAGGACGGATCCGCTGGTGTTGTCGAAGTTCTCGGAGTCGAGGTTCCAGACAATGACCGACTTGTCTTAAATTCAATTTGCGTTTGTTTTCACGATTTCTACTAACCACGAGACGACGAGATGATCATGTTGGGGTTTCGGGGGTTGGTGGCGAGCTGGGTGACCCATCCGCTGTGACCATGAAGGCTGCCTTCCAAATTCATTTTCACTGCCATATTTGTACCCTGAAAGTCGAAACTAAGCTAACTTTAGCGAGTTTTAGTGGAAGGGTTTCTAAAACGCGATAGTCGAAAAGGAATTCAGCGAGAATACAGATGAATACAGAATCCGGATGAATACGAGGTAGTCGTTCGGTTATTCCTTCGGTCAAGTGCAAGAAGGAATGTGGAAGAGACGAACTGTTCCTGTTAGACATAATCTGTGATAAAAAAGTTGGGGAAATTGAACCGCGGAGGGCCCAAAACGTCCGATTTTCGGCTGTGTTCAGCAACAAACTACCTAGAGTACCGTAGTCAACTATCCTAGGCTAGACGCAGCTCTCGAATGGAAAATTGTTCAAAGCGCAACGACGGGAAATATCTACCGTTCGTTGTGGACTGACACTGGCTTGTTTGAATCGCAATAGTGACTTACATCAGCCATCTTCGACTTCAAACTCACGCGGTATTGCTGAGCAACTTTGAGTGGATAGGGGATTGTTGTGGTCCTGAGTTCGCGTTTGGGTAAATAGTGGGAAACAGAAGCTATGCACGTTGCAACTCGGATTCGGAAACCAGGTACAAATGGAGTACAGTGTAATCTCATGTGGCGCGACGTCTGTTCCAACGAGACAGAAGATTCGCGAAACGTGAACTGTTGGACTGTTCTCGTCTATAACTTCCATTGAAATGCTTTGTTTTGTCGCATTTCTTCACACATGCGACGCGGTGCCGCTGTGATGAAGTCGGAAAGCATTACAACTGCGGATTTTCCTTTTAGATTTTTTCACAACTTTTTGCGGTGAAATGCGCGAAGTATATAGTATGAATTAGAATGTGGCACTGGTGACATTTAAGTATGTATTGTAATGCCCATTTTCCTCAACCTCGTGGAGGAAATTGATTTATTTTCTTGGTTTGGAAAATACGATTTGAAAATGTGTTTTTTAGTAATAACTATGTCGGATAACATGCTCCACGCTGAGCTCCTCAGCTTGGCGGTCCGCATGGTCGCCGGTGGAATGTTTGCCTACTTCAGCATTCGATACATGGTCAAGGCTTTGGATCCTAATCGCGGCGTAACCGAGGCCGCTGCAAAGAAGGTATTGCAGCCACTTTGACTCATTCATCTTTTCTATGTTGGAATTTTAGGCTAAGTTGATTCTCCGACGTCTCGGAATTGAGAAAAATATTGATCTCGACGAGCATGAAATGCGAATTGCTACTCTGTTTGTACCACCCGGGAGCGACATCGATGAGCATATTGGCGGTCACGATGCGTTATGGAATGAAATTAACGATCGCGTTACGTTGCCTCTTGAATTAATGGCGGCATCGAAGAGAGACGGAAGTAAGCTTAGTCGGCTGATTTCTCCACCTCGCGGAGTTCTTCTCTATGGTCCGCCTGGTTGTGGAAAGACGTTATTGGCTAGAGCAATTGCTCAAACTGCTGACGCACGATTCCTTAACTTGGACCTTTCAATCTTGACTGATAAGTGGTATGGAGAGTCTCAGAAACTAACTTCCGCTCTTTTTAGTGTGGTAAATTCTGTTATTGCTATCCTCTATTCACGCGTGTTTTAGGCTGTTAAGTTTCAACCGACCATCATCTTCATCGATGAAATTGATTCCTTCCTCAGAAACCGATCCAGTACAGACCACGAATCCACTGCGATAATGAAAGCGCAATTTATGACCCTTTGGGATGGGTTCGCTTCTGGAAACAACGAAGTAATTGTTCTTGGTGCCACTAATCGTCGAAACGATGTTGATGATGCAATTCTACGCAGAATGCCTGCACAGTTTTATGTCCCTATGCCGGTAACTAGTGTATAAGATCTGTTGTGGGTTCAAAAAGTGTTTTAGGACAGAATTTCTAGAGCTGATATTCTCGAGAGCATCTTGTTTTTCGACACTTCATCTATGTTAACGGATGTGGACTTCTCTGCGGTCGCGAATGCTTCGGAGCACTTCGCGGGCTCGGACCTGCGTGAAGCCTGCAGGCTTGCTGCTCTTATCCGAGCACGGAAGAACCTCGTATCTACATCCCGCGTTGGTGGCAAGAACATGTGTACTGCAGATTTGCTCGAAGCTATCAAGAAGATCAAACGTGACGTGATTAGTCGCAATCAGACACTGAACATCAGCGTAGACCTTCCCATTCTCAACACTATGGGTACCAGTTCGAGCAGCCCCAGCCAAAGTGGTGATGAAGCTGGTGTTGAATCATGTGGTTGTCGCTAATTATTAGATTAGATGTTAATTACTTGGCATCCAACGGGTGGATCTTATATCTATGTCTTTGTCTTACTAGAAGTTACTAAAAATAGAGTGTTATAATAAATATACTGACGTCTTTGAAAGTTTAACCCTCATTTTGCCAGACCACACACGACGCTACTTTGAGCGTGGTCTGCACGAAAGCTTATGTCTCTGAAACAATGGCGTTTCCGATTGCATACGATGTGGAAAAAAACGAGTTGATTAAGCAAAACCGACTCGAAATTAACGGATTAGCGAATTGACGTGGAATGCACCACTTGACTCTCGGATTAACACCTTCTAATTAGTACTCGAAATATCATGAATGGTTTAGTGTTCCTCCATCTTTATGACTTAAATTCAACAATACATTTCTGAAAGCTTAGTATACGCTTCAGAACGCAGATGGAGTAGAGGTTGCTTCGGCCCCTCCAGCGAAATTGGTTGGGGAGTATCGGCTCGGCTTGTTTCGAGAGCGTGTGTGGCGCTCCTGTAGAGTTGAGAACAGTTTTTGCAATTAAATCATTTAATGTTACCATAATCTGAACTGGCTTGTCAAGAAGTCCAGTCATACGCCGCACCGCGACGGCTTCTTTTTTCTTCTTCTTCTCTTTCATCTTCGCTTTTTCCTCTTTTTTCTTTTTTCGTTCTTTCTTCTTTCTTTCTCGCTCTGCGTCCACTTTGTTCCAGTACTCTTCCCTTGATTTGCGGATTGATTCGGGTACTCGGCCCATCGTTTTGAAGTACCTTATATTGGTACATTGCGGCCGCGACGGCGGCAGAGGATAGGTCTTCTGGAGTAAGAACTCACTGTTAGTTACAGTATTCAGAATGAAATGTACCTTTGGTCGAACGCTCATTCGAATCTATGTTCTGAAAAAGTGAAGAAAAACTTCATTAGTTAGACCGAACAGCACGGAACAGATGCAGATGGCGGATTAACATGAGCAGGGCGAAAGTCTGCATGCTCAGCGGAGACAATGCTAGGGATATGTGGTCGTCTGCGCGCGCAACACTTCCCGGGCGTTCTGTGGGCAAAGATGACAAGCAGAGAGAGAGAGAGAGAGAGAGAGAGAGAGACCGCGCAAATGGAGGCAAACGCCGTTATATGTACAGCGAAGGCAGGACGACTGTGTGGTGTGCGCCTCGCAGGAACGACCGAGTAGCATGGCACAGGCGACATTTTTGGAAATAAGCTTTCTGTTGATGCAACTGCCATGAGAGTAAAGTGTCATAAAATCACCGAAATTCGGCAGGCGAACCAACGTACTGAATGTGAACTTGCCGCTCGTTCCTCAGAAGAAAGGACAGACCGGCTCGAGTGTTTTTGCGTATCTATTTGATAGCTGATGCCTTCACGAAACCGTCATTGAACAAGGAGAAGATCGACTTTCGAGAATGGGAACACTGCTTAAACAGTCCACGGAGTAGTTGTGTTGGGTCAAAGGGAATAGAGGGAACCAAACCAAGCATAGTTGCTACACACTTTTTCCGATAGGAAAATGTCTGTATCCACGTGTAAAAGACAGTATGCTGCAAGGAGAACGGCCGCCCAACAACTTCTGGACCTGGTAACTATTCCGCGTTCAACAAAAGTTAGTTGTCATTAGATGGAAGGTTGTGTATTGTCCTCAAAAACTCGTCTTCGTCCTCAGTGCGGTCTCAAATCTTTTGAAAAGACGGGCTAACATTCTCAGGTTTCCTAAAGACGAGTACCTTTTTGTCCAAATTTTGGATATTGGTTAAATACCTATTTAGGCTGTTGTTACTCTATAGTGCCCTTGTCACACTCGCTGGTCAATGTTCCGCTTGTCTAATCAACAAGAAATCAGTGTCCATTGTCACGTGACTAAATTATCTTAGACAAAAATCTCCGATTCCTTATAGGAGGGAAAAATTCCGATCGTTATGATTTCCAAAAAACACGAACTTCCATTCCACAAACACGTGGCTCTGCCGGCTTGCGCGTCAGCATCGATCGGCGCTTACGGCACGCACGTTCTCGCCGCGCGAACGGCGTTTCAGCTAGTCTCGTGACTACTTCTCCATCTACTAAAGAGCTCTAATGGTAATTGGTTGCTTGAAATAGTCACGTGACTCGAATTCCCTTTGAATGTTGACTAAGTGATGCGCTTTTTTAGATCAGTGATCTCTTAGCTCTGTCGACGACTACCCTTAATGACTGAAAAGTCTTAAACTGCCATTGGAGTCGTAAAATTATTTGGTTTCTGCTCTTTATTAGCAAAAAAGCTTGTTCGAGAGCCGCTACTTCGTTATCGTATCTGCAATCGTTTCTGGCCAAACAGCTCCACCCACTTCATCTTCTGTTCTGTAGAAGATTGCAATGGCACGCATTTATGTTGCAACGCGGATGGTGCGACAGTGTTACTGCTTATCAACTGGCCCACTTAAAACTATGCCTCCTTTCATTGAATTTTGCTGCTTTGCAGTGTCTTTTCAGATCGCACATCAAGTGATAAGATATAAGGAGCGCATATAATATTCTTTTGTAACCAATTCCGTCATTCACGTGCTGCTCGCGTTTGCGTTTGCCTTCTATGCTCCTGATCCTCCCAGGTTTGGCAATTGAAGTGAGGCCAGATTGAGAGTAGGAGACTCGCTACAGTTGCGTTGTGGTTATTGGTTTTGTTACCTCTGAATTTTGGTGACGCAGCGCTTATCTTATCTCCTGAGAAGGGAATCGCACGGCCAGCAACTCGTCTCCTCTCGTGCTAACCTGAAGGAGATTCATTTTTAAAGTAGGAGACGTTTGCGCGTGGCCACGCGGAGGACGTTCGCTCGTGTGATCTTCGGCTCTTCTCAACTGCGTACTTTCCATGTGACCTGGTTGTTTTCAGATGATGTTGAACAGGTTCGGCGCTGTAGCCAAGAACTACAGTCTGAGATGTCTGTCAACCGCGCCAACCTATGTTGGCCGCGGTAACCCGTGCCTCGGTATCCGCCGTGAGACCATCAACGCGTGGGAAAGACGCGCTCCTCTGGCTCCATTCCACGTGAAGAAGCTGACCAAGTCGGGAGTGAAGGTTTGTAATTATTCAGGGACGCATTGATTAAAGTGAAAAACGTTTAGGTCCTCATCCAACCTTCGAACCGTCGCGCGTTTCCAATCAATGATTACATCGCTTCGGGCGCCATCGTTCAAGAAGACCTCAGTGAGGCTCAGCTAATCATCTCCGTGAAACAGGTCCCAGTTGAGCAGCTCATTCCCAACAAGGCCTACGCCTTCTTCTCCCACACTATCAAGGCCCAACAGGACAACATGGAGATGCTGGACACCATTCTGCAACGCGTGAGGATGAGAAAGTAATTAATATCATGCTCCATCAATTTCTTTAGAAAATTCGTCTGATTGATTACGAGAAAATGGTCGACAGCAACGGCAAGCGCCTGGTGATGTTCGGAAAATGGGCCGGATACGCCGGATTCATCGACATCTTGCACGGTCTTGGTCTCCGACTCCTCGCTCTCGGACACCACACTCCGTTCCTCCATATCGGCCTCGCTCATAACTACAGCGACAGCCACATGGCCATCAACGCTCTCCGCGACACCGGATATGAAATTGCTCTGAACAACATGCCCCGTTCACTGGGGCCTCTGATCTTCGTGTTTACCGGATCAGGAAACGTTTCGCAAGGAGCTCAAGAACTCTTCGAGCATCTGCCTCATGAGTATGTCGATGTCGCCACTCTTCCCAAGGTTGCCAAGAAAGGACGTAAGTGAACGTGGTTTATGTTCTGCTGTGCCAACTTTGCTCTCTAGAACTGAACAAGGTGTACGGCTGCGTTGTTACACGTGCTGATCATATGGTTCCCAAGCACGGAGGACCTTTCAACAAGGAAGAATTCGAAAAACACCCCGAATTGTACGTTTCCAAGTTCGCTTCCGAGGTATTTACTTTCGTTTTCAACAACATTCGTGCTATGTTCTCTGCATTGCAGATTGCCCCTTACGCCAGCGTGATTATCAACGGTGTATACTGGGGTGTCAACACTCCTCGCCTGATCACAATTCCCGATGCCAAACATCTTCTGACGCCCACAGCGAAGTACGATGTTCCCGGTTGTCCTACTCTGCCTCATCGTCTCATCGCAATCTCCGACATCTCCGCCGATCCCGGAGGTTCGATCGAATTCATGACTGATTGCACAACGATTGACAAACCGTTCACCATCTACGACGCAGACTTCAACAAGTGCTCAGACAGGTTTGATTCTCCCTGATACTCTTCTTATACGCGCCTGTGCAGCTTCGACACTCCTTCCGGATGCCTTGTGTGCAGCATTGACAATATGCCTGCTCAGATGCCTATCGAAGCCACGGAACAGTTCGGGCACCTCCTCTATCCTTACGTGATGGATATGGTGAGAGTCATGTTCTTATCTCTTCACCTTTTTTGTTTTTAGCTTAACTGTGGAACCGATCAGCAATTCGATCGTCTCCAATGCCGCCCTGAGGTTAAGCATGCCATCATCACCTCCGACGGTAGCTTGACTCCTGATTTCGAATACATCGAGCAACTTCGCCGCGATCAAACGTAGGTTATTATCGCACCACGTGTATTATGACGAACACGTAAGATCAAACAATCGCTGGGTCGCTTTGTTCAAATTTGTCGCTGACATGGTCGCTTATCGAGTGCTTATCGAGAGCATGTGGCGTTTAGAGCGGTGCCAGCTCCCTTCGCTCGCCGCTTAACGTGACACTGGTCTCTGCTGGTGACTTCCTCGCATGACGCAATTGATCGCCGCTGCAGCAGAGTCACTTATCGGCGTTAAAACAAAAACATTTCACCGGCACAAAGACCGCGAAGATCAACTTTTGCACGACGGAACTGCCGGCGATGTAACGCTTGTTTATTGTAGCATGAAGTCGAACCACAAGAGCGGTTCCGTCTCTGGAACTGAGAAGAAAGTTCTCCTTCTGGGAGCTGGAATGGTTTCTGACCCATTGGCTCATTTCTACTCAATGCAGGACGACGTGACCCTCACTGTTGGCACTGATAACCAACATGATGGACAGCGTCTGGCCAAGCTGGGAAACAACGTCGGATCCGTGGTGCTGGACGTTAACAAGGACCCCGAAGCCTTGGAGAAGCTCATCGCCAGCCACGATCTCTGTATCTCGCTTCTTCCCTACACCTACCACGCTGGAGTTGCGAAGCTCTGCATCAAGAACAAAACCAACATGGTCACCAGCAGCTACATCAGTCCTGAACTGGAGTCGCTTGATCAAGCGTGAGTTCATCTCCTTCAGTTGGTCTCTGATTACTGCAATTTCAGTGCAAAGGATGCTGGCATCACCATCATGAACGAATCTGGCTTGGACCCCGGAATCGACCACATGCTCGCAATGGAATGTTTCGATCGCGTCCACGAACACGGTGGAAAGATCACATCTTTCGTGAGCTTCTGCGGCGGTCTTCCTGCTCCCGAATCCTCCGATAACCCGCTGCGCTACAAGTTTAGCTGGAGCCCGAAGGGAATGTTCCTCGCTTTGATGAATCCCGCGCGTTTCCTTGAACACGGCGAGGTTGTTGACGTTGGACCCAATGGCGCTGTACTAGATCGTCTCTACCCAATCGATTTCATGCCCGGATTCAACCTCATTGGTTATGCCAACCGTGATTCCACCAAGTATTCGGATATCTACGGCATTGGCGGCGAGTGCAAGACTCTGATTCGAGGAACTCTCCGCTACAAGGTTGCTTTCGTGCACAGGCAACAATTGTTCTGAATTTGACGCCATTTAGGGATTCGTGGAGGCCATCAAGGCTCTCAAGTCTATCGGCTACTTGAGCAACGAGCGAAGTGAAATCTTCAACTCTATGCAGGGACCTGACCTCACATGGGTAATGCAATTCCGCGTTACTGTACTGCTAATGCTGTAATTGCAGAAGCAACTGCTCGCTTCTCAGCTAAATCAACAGATGGATATTTTCCCCGATTCGCTCCGCAACATCGTGGCTGAGCATCTGGGAAAAGACAAGAAAGCCGAACTTGACGCTCTCCAGGAGTTGGGGCTTCTTAGCGAGAAAATCGCCGAGCGACACGGAACTCCTCTTGACACACTCGCTCCCCACCTCGCCAAGATGTTGGCTTTCAAACCTAATGAACGCGATTTGGTTGTTCTCAACCACGACATCGGAGTGCAGCTCCCGAGCGGCAGCCGAGAAAAGCATCGGATCAGCATGGTTGCCTATGGTGAGAACAACGGATATTCAGCTATGGCACGCACCGTCGGCTACACTACAGCGATCGTCTCGAAGATGGTGTTGAACGGTTCGTTACCAATCTTCTCTTGTATGAGCACGTTTTTCTTCGTTCAGGTGAAATTCAACGAACGGGAATGCTTCGCCCTATCTCTAAGGACGTCTACCGGCCGGTTCTCAAAAGGCTTCGCGATTTTGGCATCGATTCTACCACCAGTATCACTCAACTTTAAAGATAGTCACAAGTTTTCTGAATTTAGCTTCAATCGTTTAATATTTGCCCTCATTAACAATTAACATCTTAAGGATTGTTCCAGGGTCGTCACTTTGCCCCCTATAATCTAATTCAATCCAATTGGCTTCTATCGTGATTTGTATTAAACGGGTGTTAAGTATAAATGTCTATTTGCGTTGCTTGTCTTCCGCGCGTACGTGCGGGTGATGCCCATCGGAGTGAACTCTGATCGTGTGCGGATGCAAATGATCGGAGGTTTGAAGAGTCTGTTCGGTTGCAATGCTGAAGAACAAATGCCCTTTGTCGCTTTTGTGGCATGTCATGTGTTGTTGGGAGGGCGCTGTGCGTGTTGTGAGTGTAACGAAAATTATAGGGCTGTTTGGAAAATAGTGAGCACTGATAGGAGGTGGCCAGAGAGGGTAGAGGCTTGCGTTTGTTGTCTTCTACTCGGCCGTTTGTTTCTCGCTGCGAGCGGCACGCGCTCTCCCTTTGCAGTTCGGTTCCACCCTTTTTTGCCCGTTTTCCCATATACCATTTCAAGCACATGCCAGCGCCGTCTCCTTTCAGATTCTATTAACGCTGGTTGTTGGTCGCTCGCTCAAACGATGAATTCCCTAAGACTTCTGACGCCCAGTCGACAAATCGGTAATCTTTTCTTTGCTTCACAACAATGTTTTCGATTGACGCTTTGCGAAAACACTCGGTTTTAACGGATTGCATTAGCAAACAACGATATCAATTGAATAAAGCAGTTTTGAGAGGGTATTTGCGCAGAGTGTGGGGCTTATCCAAGCTGACAACACTTTCCAAATCACGTGATCAGCGATAAGATCGCGGTCTTAACTTTCAGTCTTTGATCGTCTATACGTAAACATGCTACATTTGGTCTGTCTTTTCTGCAGCGCTTTTAAACTTCCGATCGTTGAGTGGCATCGCAAATGCGGAGCCAGCGCAACCCAATGTCAGCACCGCTGTTCCCGGACCGAAATCGAAAGCACTCAAGGAGAAGATGGATCCAATCCATGTAAGCGAACGACGGGGAAGAAGCAAACGACGTGAATTTGTTTATATTTGCAGCAAACTCCTTCGGTGAAGATGTTTGTGGACTACGAGAAGTCGTTCGGAAATTATCTCGTAGACGCAGATGGCAATCAGCTGCTTGATGTCTACATGCAGATCTCATCTTTGCCTCTCGGCTACAATCATCCCGAATTGGTGAAATGCGCGTCGGATCCGCGACTCATCACCTCCATCGTGAGTCGTCCGGCGCTCGGCTCGTTTCCGCGCCATGACTTCCCCGCTATGATTGAAAAGGCTCTAATTTCGGTGAGTGGAAATGTCATTTCAGACTTAAAATGACATCTGCTATGTTTAGGTCGCTCCCAAAGGACTGAAATCCGTGCAGACCATGCTGTGCGGAACTTCAGCCAATGAAAACGCCCTGAAAACTGCCTTCATCCACTATCAGACCAAGAAACGTGGAGGTCCTCCTCGCCCGCAAGACCTCGAGAGTTGCATGACGCAGGACCTCCCGGGTACCCCAAATCTCACCGCGCTCTCCTTCAATGGCGCCTTCCACGGACGTTCGCTTGCTTGTCTGAGCATCACCCGCTCAAAACCCGTGCACAAAGTCGACATTCCCGCCTTGGATTGGCCCATCGCTGATTTCCCCCGTTACATGTATCCGCTCGAGAAGCATGAGGCACACAACAAGAAGCAGGACGAGACCTGTCTTGCGCAAGTGCAGCAACTGATCGAAACACGAAAGAAGGAAAATCGCGACGTTGCCGCGGTGATCGTTGAGCCGATTCAGAGCGAGGGAGGTGATCACCACGCATCGCCTGCTTTCTTCAAAGGGCTTCAGAAGATCTGTAAGGATCGAGGCGTCGTCTTCATCGTCGACGAAGTGCAAACTGGAGGTGGACCGTCTGGTTCGTTCTGGGCGCACGACCATTGGAATCTGGAGTCTCCCCCTGATATGGTCGTCTTCTCCAAGAAAATGATCACCGGCGGCTATTACTTCAAAGAGGAACTCCGCGTCAACGAGGTAGAGGAAATTGCTGTATTGAATGTGTACCGTACTTCAGCCCTACCGTATCTACAACACGTGGATGGGTGACCCGTCAAAGCTCGTCGTTCTTGAGAAGGCCCTCGAAGTAATCAAGCGCGACAATCTCGTACAAAACACAAAGAAGATTGGCGAAAACCTCCTCGCCGGACTTCGAAAGCTCGAGGCAACCTATCCTCTCCAGGTTCGTTTTGTTCCCGACCGAAGAAGGTCTAATCTAAACGGGATTAAGATTTCAAACAGTCGCGGAGTCGGAACATTCTGCGCTTTTGATCTGAAAGACTCGAAAACTCGCGACCAACTGGTCGAGGCCTGCTTGGTGGAAGGGTTGCACATTGGAGGTTGCGGCGACTCGTCCATCCGCTTCCGACCTGCGCTCGTTTTCACGCAAAAGCATTTGGATTTGACTCTCGACCTTCTTAACAAAGCATGCAAAAAGTTGTTCTGAACGAAAAACGCCTTGTTGTCTACGCGCCAATTGAAGTTTAGATTTCTCTAAATTATACGTTTTTTCTATTTTGTTTCATATCATTTCGGTTTTTGTAAGTAAAAGTGACATATCAAAGCACAGCCGACACAATTGTGGGAATAAAGATCTTCAAACTTCAAACTGAACCGAGACCGCCTTCTTCAACGGATGAACAACAGAAACCAATAAAGTAAATGGCGCACAAAGGCTATTTCGGGCTCGTGGCAATGGCGACTCGCGTTTGTGGGGTTCCCGGCGGCTTGGCCCACGGCTGGGCCGATAGAGACGACAGTGAAGAGACAGACGAAGTAGGCGCCCTCCGCGATGTAGTTGCGGGAAGAACGTGTCTATTGATTCATCTCGCGCTGTGTGGGGACGTCTGCTACTAACGTATTGGTCATTTGCAGTATATCTCAGGTCAGATTTCAATTCGTCCGTCTGTTGCCTCAAGGATCGTCTTCCGATGCCGTCCGCTTCTGCCGTCGATCATGGCGGTCACCACCGCCGCCGGAGAAGAAGAAAGTCCTATGAGGAAGAACCCGAAGAAGGTCTGCCGACTTGGAAGCTCGGAATGGTGGTCGCGGTGGCGGTAGTCTGCTTCGGTGTCCTGTATCCGTCCATGTTCCATCCGCTGCTCGTCTCTTTCTTCAATACGGGGCAGCCGCAATCAAATTCTCAGCAGCAAGCGCCCCCTGGTAGAAGCGGACCCGTTCCTCGGAGTTCAAACGGACCTCGACCGGGAATGCATCCCGCGATGGGAATGGCGCCACAAGGGGAGCAGCCAACGTCTTCAGGAAAAGGAATGTTTTCATGGATGTTGCCGCTATACACCGTCGGCGTAGTTGTCTTCCTTGTTTATACCCTCTTTATCAAGGTAAGCTTTTATGCGTGCGCTTTTGTAACGATAAGGAACAGAAGAAGAAAAGCCGTCGATTGAGAAGCTCCAAAGATGACTACGACACCGAAAGTGATGCCGAGTCGGAGAAACATGGCCGAATGGGTATTTAGGAACTTTTGGCATACAGATCTGACTCTTTCTGGTTGATTTATAGGTCGGAAGCAATTGCATGACCTGCAGACGCGTCTAAAAGATACGGAACTAGCGATGAGTAAGATTCTTGAACAGATCGAGGCTGTTTCCAAGTCAGAACAGGTCGCCTCGGCTCTGTCAAAGTCGCAAGATGACGAGAAAGCCCAGGAAGCAGTGGCGCATTTGCAGACAAAGGAAGGCTATGTGAGAGACCTAGAAAATGCGCTCCGTCAATTCCAAGAGTTGTCCAACTCCTACGATAAAAGCGGAATGTCGGCGGAGCGTCAGCAATACGGGGACGATACCGAAGAAGACTCCGATGAAGAAGATTGCTCCTCGCCCGACGAAGCACAAGACGAAGCGGTGGAGGAGCAAGATCAGCGCGCGGAGATTGAGCTTGAAGACGTACCGGAGCCGGTGGACAATGGAGATTCAGAGACTGAAATTCCCGAGGAACCCGAACCTGAACCAGTGGAGGAGCCAGTTCAACCTAAGAAGCACGTGCGCAGACGTAAACGTCGCACATAAACGTTTTCAGTTGTACAAATACGAGTGCCGTTTCGCTGATAAAGTTTGCTATAAGAAGTCGATCGAAAGCGCGTTTTTACGTGCGAACAGCCGCCGGAACGTTTGGGAACGACGAGTGGCGGAACGTGTTACAATTAATGACCTTCAATCGGTGTTGCGAGAAGATAAATCAGTCTCCTAATGGATTTCTTATGTTCTGCAGTGGCTAAACTTCGTGGATCACAGGACAGACTTGTTTTTGAATTGCGGGAATTTGAGTTACTGATCTAACCGAGAATCGTGAAGAGAGATTTTATGTTTTTATTAGTTACAAGTCGCGTGGCTGTGAGGGAACTGCTTCCCCCTCTTTGAAACCAAACAATTTCCCGTTTTTTTTGTACGCATACGCAATATCAAACGCCTGTCGTCGCTGTCCGGCGTACGCTCGGAACGCTGTTGCCAAATTGATTTGTACTCGTCACAAACACCGTGTACGATTTGCCGTCGCCGAGATTTTGCAGCGTGTGACAAGTCTGAGTCGTGTTTATCTGAAAATTGGTTTGCTTCAACTGCGCGATCACCGATGAAACAAACTTTGAGGAATCCATCATCCGATTCGACGGTCGCCAGCTTTCGTTTCGTTCGTCTCGACAATTTCAGCGGTTTTCTGAATATAAGAGCGATCAGAAGCGGATCTGCAAGTGCAACGAACCCGTCAGACGACATCTCGTTGTGTGCGTTGTTCATCTTTTTAAAGTTAATGGTGTAGAAGAGAATCTCGAGTTGTTTGGGAGTGAGCGCCACCGAAGGCGCTTTCCAGCACACGCGGAGGTTTCCCTTCGTTTCGGGTACGGTAACCTGCACGTCTCTGGGAGGATCCGGATAGGGCAACGAGGCACGGTTGAAGCATTCGAAAATTTCAGGGAGGTAATACAAGCAGAGACGATGCGATTTCTTCAGCATCTAAAAGTCATCATCTTCATTTTGAGGATAAACTACTCACTAGAACTTGTTTTTCGCATTAATCTTGAAATTTTGCCACAAAAACAGGGATGTTGTGCATTCTAAAGCATTTCAGCTGGGCACACTGAGTCGTGCCCCAGCTATGGGTGCTTGCAGGTCAACAGAATGATAATGCAATCATCGAAAACTCGTTCCTAACTAATAAAATTAGATGAAAGATAAATCAACCGTACTAACCCTATGGAAAGGTCACTTTTTATCAGAGACCAATCGGTCCGCCTTCCGGAAACGTGCGATAACCTACCTTGAAATCAGCAGAACAGAAATCGAAGCAGAACGACGGGACTTGTTGGTTTCGACAGCAATCGACATAATTGCGCTTTCCTCCCTCTGTTCCACATTGCAGAAAGTGCTTGAAATCATTCGTTTTGCAGCTGAAAACAAGATGAAAATACGAAGATGTGCGCAGAGAGGAAACAACGATCAAGTACGAGAGGAACTACAGTACCTGGTGGGGTCAAACAGGTCCTGACTCATCGTCTGTGGTCGACACATCGCCTTGCAAAGCGGAGAAATTCCCTTTTTCTCGCAACAGTCGCTGTGGTCGTAGGTGATGTTTTCGTGGAAGCCGCCGTGAATGTCGCTCTCTACAACAATCGCATCCATCAAGTTCCACTCCAGAAACGTTTCCTTTCTTACCCAACACCTCGATTTGGAATTCCAGCTGTTGCATTTGGTTCGACAGTTGGCAGCGATACCTTCCCGCGTCATCGAACGTCAAATTTTTTAAGAGAACGGTGAACTCCTCCGCTCCACATTTGCAACATTTTTTCTCGCTTTCGACGCAGTGGAAGCCGTCGTCGCAGTCAGCTGAACTCGCGCATTTCGTGTTTGCGCATTCTGAAAGTGCACTTTGTGTGAAAAAGAGACGAATAAAGAAGAATCGAGTGATACCAAGTGGTTTTTCGGGTCCGACAGAGTGTTGGAGAAGAACGGAGGACGGGTCGACACCTGAACTGCTCACAAACTCTGTGCCGTTGAACAATAACAGATCATCTTTGTACCAGTTCACCTAAAACGACTTCATCAGTACTGACTGAGTACAACTTTCTAAGGTTCGGTAAGAACTAAGCTTGAAAACACCGATCTGACGTCGCTTACCGTTGACATATGTCGCACACAAGTGCTTACGGTGCATTCTAGTTGCGTTGCGAAACCCTGAATAACGGTCATGTAGCCATCGTCGGTGGTGGTCAGATGGAGATCAAGAGCAGAAGAGAGGGAGAGTAGCAGAAAGCAGAAAAGTGCCGACATGTTCGACGGCCGCATTGTGAACGTCTAGAAGTATAACTGTGAGTGACAAACGAAGCTTGCCAGTGAACCTTGACAACGCCTTCTTGGGTTGCGCAGGTTCAGTTCGAGCGCTGGTGTTAAATGCGATTATCGGCAATTATCGATCACATAAGAGAAGAGATAGTTCGCCATCGTCACTCCTTTTCGAGCGTCGACAAAAAACGCTCAGAGCAGAACCGAGGCGAAAGATAGAGAGTAGAACGATAAATCTAGCAGTAGTTTCGAATCGCCGCCGTCATGTTGCGCACCAGCCACAGCGACGTCGTCGACATCGAAGGGCGAAGTCTTCGCGCGCCGAAGATGACACCGCTGATGACACTCGATTCGATCACCGTGTGCTCTTTTCCTTGTTCGACCCGCTCACGCCTATCATTTCGCTAATTTGCACTGCTTTTCTGGTTAACTTGAGTTGAGCAGCTGTTGCGGCGTCGCCACAGACAGTAAGGAGGGGCACCTTCGAGTGAATACTTTACAAAAAAGGGTTCAAAAGTGCGCAAAGTGCGACGGCGAAAGCATTCAAGACATGTTCTACTGTTTCCGCAGCAACAACGAACGAAGGTGATCGGATGAAACAACAGCGGTCCGTCGTCTGGACCAGTGGACATTCATTGTCGCCGCATACCCCTTTCGAGAATTCAGGTGCGCTCGGCATTTACACGTAGCTTGTGACCATCGTGAATGCGACCATGGCGCGCTGCCGACGCGGTGTGGCGACGTATTCAGTGTGGTGTTCTCAGTGAGTTGATATTGACGACTAGCGCTTGTAAGGACCATTTGGATACACAGCTGAGAAAACGAGTGTTGCGCTGGGCGGTTTGAAGTTGGAGAATCTAGAACCGGCATGAAAGCAGTCCTTTGTGTCCTTTTGGGACAAAAACGAGTTAAGCGATGATGCGCACAGCTACGTTCTGCATTTCGTACCCATGCACCCATGTTGCACAAACATGTCTTTGTAGGACGCAGAATGCTTACATTGTTAGACTCGGCTAACCATGCAGTCGCTAACTTAGGCTTGTAGAATAGTTATTGGCCTATTATAAGTCACTGGTTAAAATGTCACTTAGAAAATCCAGCAAGGGCTTTGTTTGTTCTCAGAATCCTGGCATCAAAGTGTCAGTTCACAGTTTGTCGTAGGATCATACATTTCAGTTTTGGCCAATCCGAGGAAGGAAGAACGCTTCTGTCATCAGAATCGTGAGTGCATTTACAAAACAGGTGTGATGATCAAAGATGGCAAAGATACGATCGTCATCACGTTGGTGAGACACAGGCACTTGAAAAATGTATATTCCTGAATAATTGAATAGCCCGCTTTAAGATCGAGGAGTGAATTTGGGGCGTTTGAAGTGTACTTGGTGTTCCAAGAGGTCAAGTGTTTGTACTGAGTCTTGGAACAACAGCGTGCAGGCAAAATGATTAGTGATATCATAGCGTCTGTGCTTCATAGATTGAGGTGATGAGTGTAGAAATGTCAATTATTGAATCATTGAAAACAGCGGTTCAAGAGTACACCACACCAGTTGGATCTTCGTTTCTATTTTCAACGTGGAATGAACGATTTCGCTCCGCTCACCTTTTTCGTTGCGAATGTTGCATGTTACGCTAATGGAGCGAAATCGTCCGGTCACTCCACGAAAAAAATTACGCTCGTGCATCGAAGGCGAAGATTTGGAAAGCGCTAAAGACGGTCATTTCAGATTTCGTTATTTTTGAGCCAGAAAAAGAAGTCAAGTGCCGTTTTTTGTCTCTGTCAGTGTGCACATGACTGCATTTCGTTAAATTGTGAGTTATTTTTACATCAAAGCTCCCAGTGCTACCAGCTACCGTCTCAGAGATTAATGTTGAGCAATAAACAAACGAAAAACCATTTCTAACACGTTTTGTAGGGCGTTCAGGCATCGCGTAAAACTTGTGACTAATTATGGTAAATTTGCTTTAATTCTCCCTTTCATCAAACAGTCCGGAAACCAACGTGCAACATGAAGTTACAGTTGCTTTTAGTCAATTGTTGTTGCTCAAACTGTATGTTTGTGAAACTGCCCGCATGTCATCAAAAACTCCGCATTACGAAGCGTTATCGACCGGTTTTGGAGTTTTGCACTTCGAACACATGTAGAAACAGTTGCTGTGCAATCATTTGTATTCCGTTTGAAGTTTCTTTCACTTGGACATTAAGCTTGGCAACCATCTGTTCATTCTGAAGGCTAATGGTTGCGTCAGTCTCACGTAATCATCACTTTCCTAAGCGCCTCCTGTCTGGGGTTGTGCACAATCTCGCAACTAAAGCCTACGGAACTCTGCGCATAACAAACATTTTAAAATGTTTTCGTCGTTTTCTGTACGCGTCATAAAAGGTGCGTTGATGACTAGACTATCGGTGACAGTTTGTGCACAGGAAGTTGCGCATCAACGCATAAAAAACACGCAGAAATACTGATTTCAGCGAAGTTCGGTTTGAGTTTAATTTGAGAGTGTGAATTGACGAGAACAGGAATTAATTGACTCTTTAAGAAACGGGCCTTTGCGCGTTTTGCTAGCTGTCAAACTACATTTGCATGCGCCGGTTTATTTTGGATTCGATAGAGAGTGTGCATTTGCTCAAGGGGGGCTTATCAAATGTTTTTATCGTAAATGTTCGCCATCGATTAATTCTTTTGGTCTATGCTGCGTTTTCCAATTACTCACTGCATTGTAAAGGACCGGTATCAATCGAAAACGCGAGAGAATTAACGCCGCGCACCTTGGAAACAGTCTGGATGGTTGTTTCTGGTGATCACTGGTTTGTGTTTTATTGTTGCGAAGTCAAGCGAGCTGTTGACTGCGCGTTTAGTTCAGAAGTCCACCGTTGAAACACGTGGCTTGTGTGATGGAGTGGAGGCGCAACACAAAATAATCGGACCTGACTGTAAAGTAGTGGCGTGATCTGCTCACTCGCAGCGCGATGCCACAAAGTGGTCTCAGCTTTGATACACCGACCATTTCTGGGAGCGTTGAGTTGTTAACGCGCGAACGCTGCAGCCTTATCAGCGTGACGGCAATCCTGTTCATCTCTATCTGTGTGGTAGGCATCAAGACAGCCGTTAATGAACACTTTTTAGGATAGCACCACCACCACTGCACATTCCCCTTTGACCCTTTGCGTCCTGTTGGTTTCTTTGCGCTCTGTTGATAAGAGACAAATTGAACTCAAAGGTGGGAGTAACGAAGCGATTTACGGGAAAAAAACGAATCGCAGTGGACGATTGCTCTGACCCCCTGGCGATCTCCACAGTTACGCGTAGCAAGAAACGTTCCATCCAACACGCCACCCCTTTTGTGGTCTTATGCGACCCGCTGCTGATAATAGATAATTCTGAAACGTTTTTTGGCATGCGACGGCATTCACGACTTCTTTTGGCGACCATCCATCACTGCGTTTTGAAGGAGACTTTGGTAGAGTATATAGGAAAGGCATCGAGAGGCTGCAATCAGCCTCGGCGATCGAGACGTGGCCGCTTCAGTCTGTCGTGCGACCAACACGTTGTGACCTTGTGCTCGTATGCACACCTCTCCATGTCAGCCGGCGCCTCATAACAAATATTTCTTCGCGCGCGCATTGTTTTCGTTATTTTCTTTCTTCCATACTTCTCTACTAACGCACACCTTGATTTCAGGATGAAGATCGCTATTATCGGACAGTCCTCGTTCGCTGTCGATGTCTTGAACGCAATCAAGGCGAATGGGCACGAAATCGTTGTTGTTTACACGATCCCCGACAAGAATGGTCGAGAAGACCTGCTCGCCCTGGAGGCGCAGAAAGAGAATATTCCCGTGAGGAAGCCGGCGCGATGGCGCAAGAAGGACCCCGCCACCGGAAAATTCCACGTTATTCCCGAGATGCTGGAGGAGTACTTGACGTTCGGAGCTGAACTCAACGTTCTCCCCTTCTGCACCCAATTTATCCCCATGGAAGTGACCGAAGCCCCGAAGAACAAGTCGATCATCTACCACCCGTCGATCCTACCCGCACACAGGTAATTATATCTCAATTATTTCTTGAATTATTCATTGCGTCTTTTCAGGGGAGCTTCCGCCATCAATTGGACGCTTATTAATGGCGACAAGAAGGGCGGTTTTACAATCTTCTGGGCCGATGACGGTTTGGACACCGGACCAATCCTTCTGCAACGTGAAGTGGAGATCGAGGAAAATGACACACTCAACTCGCTTTACAAGCGTTTCCTATACCCACAGGGCATTGAAGGAATGGTAAGAAATTGTTGGGCCTCAAACTATCATTTGGAATTTTTTTATGAATGGCGCAGAAGTATGTAGATAATAACGGCCGACATAATTTAGAACGCTTTTTAATCAGTGATGCCAATTTTGAAAGACAGAAATCGAAATTTTGAAAGGGAACTTTAAACGAATGTTGATTTTTCTCTACTTTATAATGATGTTTAGTTTTGCGTGTTTTCTCCAAAAACCTATATCTAAGATTTTCAGCGAAAATAGTGAGTTCAATAACAAACGAAGTGCACGTTCGACACAGTTTAGAAGATTTAGATCAGTCAAAGAACAAGCGCACCGAACACACAAATTGTAGTATTGTAATCGTTGCAGGCCGAAGCCGTTGAACTCATCGCCGCTGGAAAAGCGCCCGTCATAGTGCAACCCGAAGAAGGAGCTACCTATGAACCGTACATCACAACAAAGCCGGAATTGGCGCAAATCGACTGGACGAAGACCCAGCAAGCACTGCATAACTTCATTCGTGGAAATGATAAGGTTCCCGGTGCCTGGGCTTTGGTTAACGGGGAGAAGCTAGCCTTTTTCGGCAGTACTCTCTACAAGAAAGCCAAGTTGCCATCGAAACTCCGTGAAGTTGACGTCGAAGAGATTCCTTCGAAGAAGGTCTTTGTGCACGAGGGTGGCTTGTTGCTGCCTGGAAGTGACGGGAAATTTGTGAGTTTGTTCTCGCATCGTGTGACTTTTGGTTTTCTATATTCTCTGCAGGTCAATGTCGATACAATCAGACTCGAGAATGGTAAATCCATCCTTGCTAAGACGTTTGGATTGGCCACGGAGAAAAAAGAAGAACTTGTGCTGTCGACAGAAGAACAGGAAGCTGTGACTAAGCTGAGGAAGATCTGGGAGGGAATTCTTCAAATGGAAATCGAAGATGAGACCGAATTCTTCGAGTGCGGGGGAACCAGTGCCGACGTCACTCGCCTCATTGAAGAAATTAAATTCGAAACCGGAGTTGAATTGGAGAACGGCCAGGTTTGGATAAATGGGTCGGAAAACGTTATGCGTGAATTGTTCAGATCTACATGGCAACGTCGTTTGATGATCAGAAACGATTGGCTATAAAGAAGCTTCGCGGTGGCGACGAGCTCGAACTTGAATACGAAAAAGTTGAAATGGAGATCAACCGCATGAACATCTCCTTCCCTCGCCAAATGTTTATCAATGGCGAATTTTGTAACAGCGAATCAGGTCGCCTCTATGAAACTATTGATCCCAACACTGAAAAGCCCATCTGCACCATTCCTAAGGCGTCCAAGGAAGACGTTGATGCTGCTGTTGAGGCTGCGGAGAGTGCTTTCGAGAATGGCGAATGGGCCAACATGAACGCTCGGGATCGCGGGCGTTTGATGTTCAAACTGGCCGATTTGATGGAGAAACATAAGGAGGAGTTGGCTACCATTGAGAGCATCGACAGTGGAGCCGTCTATACGTTGGCTCTGAAAACTCACGTTGGCATGAGTATCGACACGTGGAGATACTTTGCAGGATGGACTGACAAAATTCACGTAAGAAACAGGTCTAGTGGGCCCTTTAAGCGTGGTATTTTTTTTTAGGGAAAAACCATTCCTATCAACAACGCACGTCCCAACAACAACTTGTGCATGACCATTCGGGAACCTGTGGGAGTCGTCGGCCTCGTCACTCCATGGAACTATCCTCTCATGATGCTCTCATGGAAGATGGCTGCCTGTTTGGCTGCCGGTAATACTGTTGTCCACAAGCCTGCTCAGGTTTGTTCCGTCGATCGGGTGGGAATGTGATGTACGCTTTTTAAGGTATCTCCTCTCACCGCATTGAAGTTTGCCGAATTGGCCACTCGCGCCGGATTCCCTCGAGGTGTCATTAATATTGTTACTGGATCTGGGGCTGAGATCGGCCAGGCGCTGGCTGACCACCCCAAAGTCCGCAAACTTGGATTTACTGGTTCCACACCAGTCGGTGCTCAAGTTATGGCGAGTTGCGCGAAGTCGAATCTTAAAAAGGTGTCCCTGGAACTTGGAGGAAAATCGCCACTTATCATCTTCTCTGATGCTGATCTTGAAAAGGCCGTACGTCAAACCTGCGGCGCTGTCTTCTTCAATAAAGGAGAAAACTGCATAGCTGCCGGTCGTATCTTCCTGGCCGAATCTATTCATGACGATTTCGTGAAGCGCATGATTGCCGAAACCAAAAAGATGGTGATCGGAGAGCCGCTTGGTAAGCACAATTTTGAAGAAATATTTTAATTAGTGTGCTGAAGATCGCTCGACTGCTCATGGACCTCAGAATCACAAAGCTCATATGGAGAAACTCATCGAATATGTTGAAAAGTCCGTCAAGGACGGCGCCAAAGTGGCTTGCGGTGGCAAACGTGTCGACCGTACAGGTTACTACTTTGAACCTACTATCCTTTTGGATGTCGATGACGAGAATTTTGCTGCGAGCGAGGAATCTTTTGGGCCAATTATGTGTGTCTCGAAATTTGATGACGAGTAAGCACGACTCACAAACCCACTTGATATCACGATTCCTTTCAGTGACATTGACGACGTAATTGCCCGTGCCAACAGCACCGAATACGGATTAGCTGCTGGAGTCTTCTCAAAGGATGTATCAAAGGTGATGCGTGTGTCAAAGCGTCTGCATGCCGGTACCGTTTTCATTAACACCTATCAGAAAACCGATGTTGCCGCTCCTTTTGGAGGGTTCAAACAGTCCGGATTCGGAAAGGATCTTGGTAATCCGTACTGACTCTTTTCCGATAAACAACATTTATGCTTCAGGTGAGGACGCCCTCAGCGAATATCTTGTCACGAAGACCATTACGATGGAGTATTAAGACGCAGTATTTATTCCCTATCGCTTGTATTTGTGTCACAACTCTACTAAATTGTAATAAAGTTCAAGTGTTTTCGAGTGACGCCATGGGCGAAAAGCATAAATCCACTGCGTCCGCATTCATGAATTAATTCTGCAATAAATGCGTTCCGTAAATATGCACTCTCTTAGATATTCATTATTATACACTTGGTAAGTTGTGCCCTGCGACTCAACGGGAGGACATCAGCGCTCATCACGTCGACCCTTTCCGGGCGTGCGGAATCCCGAAGAGGAGGGGCCGTGTTTGTGCATAAACATAGAGATTATAAATGAATCCGCGGAAGGGGAAGCCATAAAGTGTTTTATTACAGACTGAGATGAACGTGGAAAACGCTTTCGGTTTTCGGTATTTAGAAGAAGAGACTGTGTTTGGCTGGTTGCTGTTCATTACGTATGCGCATGCATAGCAAATTCGTGATGGCCGCTGCAGAAAAAACTTGATTTGGAGGTCAAAACGTGCACACTTAGCTCGCAGTCGATCGGCGAGTATGAAAGGCGTCCTAATTAGGCATGTCGGTGACACCAACTCATATGAACTGACAGCCGAAATTGATTGACTACCATTCCGAACGAAAGCCTGTCTTCTCTGCTTCGGGGTCGGTCCATTCGGCCGTGGTCGGGAGTCGTTTCTCCGAGCAATTGCTTCTCTATTCAATTGCACAGACCCTTTTCCCGTTTCCGCTGTTGTTTATGTTGCAAAGAGCGCGCCACCCATGTTTGCGGGTTCATTGCTCGTTTTCTTCGCCTATGGCATCCGTTTTTATCTTCCCAATCGCGATGCTATCGAGAGGGCCTAGCTGGGATTCCAATCTGGTGTGACGCTGTTACCGTCGACTGCGCCAAATTTAATTTATCTAATTTAGAGAGCGCGTGTGCCGCTGACTCAATTGGTAGCCCCAACGGCGACATGTCGCCACACGATTTGTTAGTGCGCTAATGTTTCCTAACTTGCGGACAACAGGGCGGCGCGCGCGTGAGGTGATGGGAGAGGGAGTCGTTTGGCCAGTTGGCCACTTCGCGCCACTATGGCTCGGAGCAGCTGGCTGGCGCGCCGCCTTTTCTTTCTGCATTCGCCCGGTACTCTTCCATAAATGGGCCGATCGAGGGCCGAAGTCGTCGAATTTTCCCAGTGGGACGCCACCTAGTGGCAGCCGACGCGCAGCGGGCGATAATCGATATTCCTACCCTCTCACGGACCAACCACCATGCATACTTACTTCAAGCAGAAAATCATCAGTCAGAAGCTGGACTTCCGACTTTGAGCTGCATGGAACGCGGTAGAAAAAAAACAAGTTAAAATACTCGCGGCGGCAATCGAGAAGAGCCCATAGCGATGCGACGATACGTCGGAAGGGATTTGCCTCGCGCGCGCCATTCAACGCAGTCACTCATTCATCTAGATGCTGTTTGTGGGCGATTTGCGCGATACTGTATCGTCCCATGTGGAGTCACCTTTCGTTCGGTGCACTCGACTGTCAGTCTTGGGGAGGTTGGCTAACTGTAAGTGCTACCGTTCCTGCTTCAAATCGAATTTGGCGACAAACACGTGTACGGAGGTGCACTACCTCTGAGTTGATGTTTTTGTTGTTGCTTCGTTGCTGGATGGCGGTGGATGGTTGGACATTTAGCTATCGGTCCGTCCATCGACCCGACGGCACTCGCTCCTTGGGAAGCGAAAATACGGGGGGCAAAGGGGAAAAGTGCGCTGAATGAGAAGAGAGCGACACTTAAAAATCCCTCTTGCATCGTTGTTGAATAAAGAAGCAAAGTGTTGAGAAGAGTGTAAACCGTGTGTTCGTGTGTTGTTTCCTTTCCTCCTCGTCCATCATCATTCTTAACCCGATGGGCAGTTAATATCGCGCCGCCGCCGCCGTTTCTATGGAAGCTGCGCGTTATCGCGGAGATATTAACGAGTGCCGCGCCCTAAGCGATCGCGCCTCGCGCACACCGATATTTCTTCGCCGGCGGTCGGCTTACCCTTAGCGCGCCACACCCGTGACACCGACGGTGTCAATTCACAAGGCTCTGCGCAGTTGGGAAAGGAATGAGAAAGGGAAACCACAATTGTTGTTTAGGAGTGAGTGAAGTCAGCGCGATGTTTTCTCCTTCCGTTTGCCATTATTTGAGTGTTTCCCTTCCTTGATAGACGACCCTCCGAGTAGTAGCAGCAGCAGCGATGAAGGGTTGCCTACTGTCACGCGCTGTTGGAATTTTGCGATTTTGTTTTGAATTTCAAATATTCCGTTCTTTCGCCGTCGGTGCGCCTACTCGAACATCATTTCGCCTCGACGATCGCACTATTTCACTTACTGACAGTCGCCTCGTTAACGGGCACGACGAGAGTCTGATGTTTGTGTTGTTTCGTTGAGTTCTGATGAAGTATTTAGTGAGTGAGGTTGGGCGTCTCATTGAGTTGTTGTGTCGTTAGGTTCTCGCATTCGTTTTAACCGCCCATTCAATGTTTTTTTCTTGTCTCTCCCGAGATATTCCGTCCGACGAGTCTTTCCGCTGCTTATTCACTCTTTCACACGTCTATTTCTTCAGAGGGATATGACTTCTTCACTGAAGTTGTTCTTCATTCTCCTCGGTCTCTGTGCTCAAGCTACTCAAGCTCAGGTTCGTCACAAAGACAAGGACGAATTTGGACAGAAACTTGTCAACTACACTTCCATTCCTCGCAGTTGCGGCGTTGACTCTTATTTTGGTACGAATTTCAAGAATTTCGAATAATTTTTCATCATTGAAGGATTCGGTGAGATCGACGGTTCCTTGGAGAAATGTGACAAATACAATCTGCTCCTGAACGAGGAAGATCCGGAGATACGCAAACAGTACGAGAGTTACAAGTGTCAGACGCTGCGAAGTAAGTGCTGCATACAAATCCGCTATGGTCGCTTTTCAGTACACGCGAAGCTTTCTTCGCGAGGAAAATGCGAATGCGACAAGAACTGGAAAGGACCTCTCTGCGAGCAATATGTCGGTTGTCCTCAAGGATTTTCTCTCTACCAAGCCGTGTAAGTTAGATCAATGCGGCATGCATACGTGTGAAATGCTATTTAGATGCACTCCGAACCTCTGCCAGCACGAAGGAGTTCTCGCTGTAGGCTCGAAGCAGATCGAATGTGTGTGCAAGGCTCCTTGGGACGGACGTTTCTGCGAGCGCCTTGCCTGCTGGAGAATGGCTCCAAGAGGTACAATCGCAATTGTTGGTTAAAATGAGTGCAAAGTGTACTGTAGAACACGAACGACGCTGGAGAAACGATGAAAGCAAATGCCGTTGTGCTGATGATTATACCGGCGAGAACTGCGATCAGATCGTCAAATGCAGAAATGGAACACTCTCAGGTGGACGGTGAGCGCCGAGCTTCTTTAGAGCCCTGTTTCATTGTTTAAATTATAGTTGTCACTGCGAAGAAGGGTGGAAGGGCGAGCTGTGCGAGAAGAAGTGTCTGGTGAACCAAGCGTAAGTCATTGATACAAGTTGAATAATAACTTAATCCTCTGTCCTTTCAGGTGCGACGCTTCAACTGTGGTTCTCTCGTCTCTCCTTCTGTTGCCAGCCTATTTCATCGTACGGCATTGAGTGAGCGCTGACATCCTCTCCGAACGCATTCTCTACGAAGTAGTTTAACATAGGCTGCAACGTTGTATCCACAGTCTCATATGCTTTTCCAACTCCTTGTGATTATTCGGGCTTTCTTGTTCTGGCCTATTCCTATGTCAAACTGCCTGTTCCAACCCGTGCTGCGCGCTCATCATGCACTCCTGGTTGCTTTTGACGCGAATCTCGGCATTTCACACTCTGCCAGTCTGCCCTAGATTTGCTATTGATGAGTATGCTAGTGGTCACCTCTTCCTTAATGCTCTCTAAGCAATCACACAAAACTCCGATGCTGATTGCCCTCGAATTCGATAGATTTCTCCGAGCACAGCACATTTACGAGTAGTAGTTCATTCCTGCTTTATATTTGGTCTCGAAGCTGTTCTTCTTCCTTTGCACATACTTACGTATTTTCTCATCAAGGCTGTCTCAGTTCCCTCTTAACTTTCGACCGTTTTTGCTCCGTTTTGAAGATTAAGCTTTTATTTGAAGTAAAGTCTCTAAACATGTTCTAATAACTCAACACTTAACAAAGCGCGCTACTGGTCCTGTGACCGTATCGCGTAATCCCGTTTTATTTCCTGAAAGTGCGTTTTGTAGGTTTCTTCTAGAACAGTCGTGGCTTGTTTTAAGGCAATACTTGAGTCCTGAAAGGGCGTACATGAGTGAATGAATGATCCTTGGAATGAACTAACGAGATAGTGGTTAAACAAAGTGGATACGTCGTGGTCGAGCACGTCGAGAGTGCCTTCGATGTAGGCCAACTTCTCCTCCATACTTTTCGACCACATTCCAACGATGCAATCGCTATCGTAGTCTTCACTAGTGAGCATGATGTTTTGAGCTGCAATGAGCTTCAGTTGTCATAGAGGGCGCGTTACAGACGAATGAGTTTCCATTGTTATGACATGTTTACGGTTGTGAAGTTAAAAATTCATTATTCCCATCACATCGTTGGGCTCCTCTCGGTGGCCGATGCGAAATTTCCCAAAAAAATCTGGTTGATAACGCGAAGAGGTGATGCACTTTCGCAGTCAGATCCGGTGAGGGGAAATTGAGATGAAAACATTCACATATCATCTGGCAAACACCGGCGTATGTTGGCGATGTGTGTAACGCTTTGTTCGCATCTGAGAGCGAGCGAGAGTCGCCAAGAGAGTGAATGAACGGGAAAGAGGGAAAACAAATTCCGTTTGTCGCTTGGGGAGTCGCTGTCGAAGTTTTGATTAAAACGGCACAGCACGACGGAACATGACTATTTAATGTAATTAGGCTAGGCGCGCCCGTCGTTCAGCTTTTAAGAAAATTGAGAATACCTTTGCCGTGTAACTGTTCGCGCACCACTGGATAGTCCTGTAGCACTTCTGTGACGTCCTCGCGTCTCAGAATGTAAACCTCGGTGTATCCAACGGATTTGACAGTGTGCCGTCGCTTGGCGAGAACACCGTCTCTTTCGATGTTCAAAATCGACAATTCGCCAATCACCGAGCCTTCTTTCATGTTGATCCAGACGCCGTTGTCGACTTTCCGCTGCAGCAGGCCTCTCTTGTTGATGTACATCTCCTACAAGTGCGTTTACACTTGTTTTACACTTGAAAATGCCTTAGCGCACCTTTGCAGGCTCCCCTTTGCGACACAAGTAGTCGCCAGGCACTAACATTTGCTCTTTGATCCGAAGAACGAGTTCGTACAATAATCCGATTTCGAGACCCTGAAAATCGAGTTCTTCGTTGTCAGATCGCCCTTCATGTTGTTGTTTTTTACATTTAATAGCTCGACCTGCTTGAGCGATTCCATATGCAGCTGCACCGACATTTCCCCTTGAAGACGAGGAGGGAGAGATTCAAATATTTCCTGTAAAAAAGGCATAAATTATTCATTCGCGATCAGCGTTTTTGTTACCTTCTCATCCTGTTTTACCCGCACATTGTAATCGTATTCGATACACGAGACAACACGACGCTGGATTCGCAAATCGACGTTTCTGAAATGAGGGTTCAGAAGTGGAAGTAGCAACGATGGTGCACTTATGGATGGCACATCGGTCCATTCAAGGATTCACAAAGACCGTAAACTTAATTATTTTCTCAATCGAAAGACGATAATTAAAACCTGACGCAATTAACGCGTAAACAAAGCGTGCAGACCGCGTCAACAGTTTATGCGTTTTGGTTACTTGGAAAGCGCGGTTTTAATCAACTTTTCTGCGAACAGAAACGAGGGAGAGCGGTTTTGCAGCAAAAGTTGATAAAAAGAGTCTTCCTCACGCTTTGTGATATGCAACTAGACCGTTGTCATATCGCACAGCATATCGCTTTTGGGTCAAACACGTATTGGAAACAGCACGCTTGAGGATGTTTCTGTTGTGTGTTTCACTGGCAACAACTCTGCCTTCGCTACAGTTCAACAGCGCTTGCACAAGATCATCAATTGCTGAGGTGTCAACAAAGGAGCCTTGATGTTCTGCAACCACACTTTCAAGCTGCAAGCAGTTGATGTAAACCTCTTGGTAGGAAACCTCCGTCATATGCCTCGGAACCAATTTGGGCTGCTGTTTGTTCAGCTCGCTGGCTATATCTCGATGTGCAGCAAAGATAAAAGCGATTTGCCTCTTCGGTCATTTGCTGATAAATTTATTCCCGACGGCAACGACGCTTCAAGTCTTGTCCGTACGAAATTGCATGCTTGTTCGAGTTCTATCTATCCTATGCTTCCAAAAAACAGCGCGGACGGCGTAAGTAAACAATCAAGAGGGGCAAGCAAAAGACGGGGAATCGCCACTCTGCGCATCACAACAACCGATAGTTGACCAATTTGTTTTTGCGAAAACGTCTTTTCTGTTTGCTTTTTCCAATAGCTGCGCGAGCGAGCCGAGGATGCACGTCGAACGGATGGAAGGGGTTGCTGAGCGCACGATACGAAGTGAAGTCCATTTGTTTTTTGTGAAGCGTGTAACAGAGCCAAAAACAATTCCGTGCAATGACGGATGACGGGGGACGTGGAAACGTTTTTTCTCAAATTGAGTGCACATCACATGCGCAGATTCGCTTTCGGGAATCGACAAAAGAGATTAGAGCGCGCAACAGCGCGCGATTGCACAGCTCTAAATCCAATTCTATCAGCGAAACTGCATGCAGCCATTCAAAAATCGGATAAATAAGCGATTTCATTGAAGAAAATTGCCAAACTTAATTTGCCTGTTGCAAAGTGAACGTTCTTTGCGCGCTTCCGCTCCTGACTACAATCCTGTCCTACAATAGCGCAGTAACAATAAGAACGCGGATGCTTGGCCATAAGCTGCAGCATTGAGTCTGGTTGATCGTGTAGCCGAGTGGCTAACAGAATAGGCTGATGTGCTAATGATGAAGATTTCGACCCCTCTGTCCTCTACGTCACCATCCAAACTTCTCGACACCCGTGATACCGACATCCTCGATACCTCTTTTGATCAATTTTGCTTTTTCACACGCTCACTTTAATTAATTAAAGTAATTAAAAGAGCATTAGCGAGCATCGCACAGCTGCAAGCAAGTGAAAGGTTGCTCGGTTGTCGCGGAATTCAACAGATTCGCTCGATTTTGACGAGACGACGTAAAGGAATGAATATTCGCGATTGGTTTATATGGAGTTTGTTGTTAGCGCGGTGCCCACTGAGCTTGGAAACCCGTATCTGTAATCAGCCAATGGATTGCTTGCTGTAAGATCATTCTCGTCGCTCATTTCATCGAACCTCTTCGCGTTACCCGCTCTGTTCGCTGTAATTTCAAAGTACACCAAACTACTGCTTCCAAATCTGTAATTTCCAAGCTGTTTAATTAGCGTACGGCGTTGTCATTGTCTTTGTAGTAACCCCTCGTTTATGCGAGAAAATCCCTCATCCTCTACTGCAACGCTGATAAAGGTGATTAACCTCGATTCTGTGAGCAAAGCGAGCGAGAGGCACCGTCATCGGACGATCCTAGGCGGCAGACCTTAAATGAATCAATCGTGCAATGACTAAAACGTTGGCAGAAAGTGACAACTCAGCGTGAGTTTTCCATTTCTGGATCGACCGAGATGTCCAGACTTTCCAACGCTGATTCACCGACGACCGAGGCGGCAGTGATGCACGTTCGCTGCGCTGATGCACGGCAAAAACGACAGAGAGCGTCATGGAATTCTCGGATGACCTTTCGAGGGAGCATTCGATGAGACATCGTTTTGGGAAGAGATCGAAAAGAAAACGAAACATGCGATTGAAAACTACGTTCGTGAATTGCAAGCACGATTCTCTAAAGATTGAAGGTAGCATCGCGACGGTAAAGGAATAAGCACAACTACTCATCCTGCCTGCTTATAGAGTACAAAACATAGTTTCAACTGAAACTCATCGATCAATCGCGCTCAAATTACGACCATGAAGCAATCTTGAGCCTTGTTTTGTCCCCAGATGAGCGCAAAACGCGTTTCCGTCGGTCAGCAATCCACTGAACAACTGACAAGAAATGTTTTCATCGTTCTTCTAAGCAAAATTACGATCAACGGTAGTTTAACGTGTTATTTTGATGCACTTTACGTACGTCCAGGTTCGAACCGAACAATGAATCAATGCTATCGGAATTCGATCGAGCAGGAAGTTATTTCTTTCATTTCCAATCAGATACAAACAGTTTGTCGTCTCGTTTCTTGGCTACGGCGACCGAATTATGAATAAAACTGCTTGGCACTTGCTGTGACAGCTGGCAGTGGCAGACTCATTTCAAGTGTCTTGATTGTCCTTAGAAAATGCACGCAAGCGCTCTGTTGAGAAGGGCAATTTGAATCACATCATAAGGCTGCTTCAGAGAATGAGAACGGTGTGTTGTGTGAACTTTATGGGTTTCTCAATCGAAGTCACCCACCTGTAGCTCATGTAGAACTTCAATCCAGTCCATCATCTCTTGGTACCTCGAGCGGGTGATATTCATCGTGGAGACGACATTACCTACGCTTCCTACAATCACGGCGAAGACGATCAGTCCTATGACAGTGTCCACCACCTCCAACGCGTTTTGCTCCCATGCGTTCGGGTAAGGCTGCAATTGAAAGGGCGAATAAGCGGAGAATTACGGTAGCCGCGAGAAACCTGCTGACCACATGTGGTGAGCGTCAGCGCTGACCAGTAGATGCTCAGCGAGTACTGACGAAGGAAACTACTACAGTGTATCGTAACGGTCCTGAATGGAAGAGATTTCCGAGCGAGAACTATACGAAACGAGCATACCTTCCGCTCCAATAATGTTGCAGCTGGTCAATCGTTTCGTTCAGATCTTGGTTGTGGTCGTAATCATAGAGGCAGTCGTTGTCTTGTTGGATTGGCGAAAGCGTCCGGCAGGTCGGGAAAATAGGATTTACATTTTTGGAGTAAGTGAATATCCACTCCAGTCGGTTTATACCTGAAATTGAGATAATTACGAGTGTGCACAAGCGTCGTTGCCGTACTATTCATGTCTTTTAAACGACTGAGCATAAAATACACGCATGCGTTGACGTGGAAGAGAAGATAGCAAGTGACGATGAGCATGAAAATGCGCATTCCGTGCGGGTAGCTCGTGCGGAACTGTGCGCGTTCCGAGAACTCCAACACAGCATGCGATTTGAGAAGACGATTAACTCGAAGGAATGAGTTCTGAATGGTGATGACTAAGGCGATCAGATCGAATGGCAGCAGACAGAGGATGTCCAAATAGAACTGCGGCGTTCCCACGTAGTGCATGGCTAGCGTTTTGATGTCGTGCACCTCGCTTCCTTCCAGGAGAAACGCTAAACAGAACGCGCAAGTCTGAAGACTCTGTCCCTCACTCACTCACTTTTCCTGGATCTCACGAAAATATCCAAAAAGAAGCACAAGTCGAAAAAGTAGTTTCCGATGTACCATTCCGTCATGTAGCTTTCAAAGTCGTCGAATACGTAAAGCACCATGATGATCAAGTTGTACAAGCACCCGATTGTGACGATACCCTCCCAAAAATAGTAGAAATTTGACGTTGGGCTTACTGTAGTACACAAAAGTCGTCTGTAATAAACGAGATTGTGTTGTCAATTATAAAAGCGTTGAGGTAATCACCGTAGGCCCTTTTTGCTTCTCTGCTTTAAACGTTTCCGCCAATTAGGTCTTATTTCAGCTTGTGCCTCCGATGTGTGTTCTAAATAGATGCTGGTCAGAGACACGTCTTCGTTAGAAACGGTTGCTGTCAGCTGAACCCAATCAGCATGATCGACTCGCGTTATCAACGCGGAAGCCGTGCAATCGTCCGCTATTGCCGACACCTTTATTCTTTTGCACGTGCTACACGAAAATCCGTTTAAAAGAGAATGACTGAAAACGAGCACATCTTTTGCTTACCTGCGACTTCGCCCTGTTTGCCGCGAGACGTCGTTTGATGCGGTGATCGCACGATTTGAAGTGCTAACGATGTCTGGTTGTTCCTGAGGCGCAGGTTGGAATACCAACGTGGTGTTCATATCCGATTGGACATCGATTTCCCGACGTTCGTCGTTTTGCACCCAACTTCGCATTATCTGGACAGAAAAGAAGGTGAACGGAAGAGATGAGAAGAGCGAAGGGAACACTCGTGGTAGAAAGGTTAATTCTTCAAATGAACATACAATTGTTGCCTTAACCAGATTAGCAAAAGTCCCCGGTCTTCCGTCCGATTCGCCACCCTCCTCCTCTGCGCGAGGCGATGAGGAGAGGTGATTAACGGAAGTGCCTGCAGCCAGGCGATCTCCGTCTGCATTGCGCATAACGGCTAGCCCCACGTTGGCATTGTCTGAAACGGATTCTTTTCACTTTTAGCCATTCGCTTTCTCGGCAGACCTGCTGATTCGTGCGCTTCACTTGGCGAAAAGGGGGTAATTGGGCAATTATCTTCTCAGTAATGTTGTTTTTTCTGAATCCCACTCAGGAGTACTCGCACACCCTCGTAATGTCCTGGGTGCGAATTGTTTCAAGAGGGATTTAACGTGGCTTAACGTAAGCAAGCATGAAACATGGGATGGCGTTAAGGGAGGTGGACGTTTGTGAAGAGAACCGGAAAAGCCACAGTCAGCTGGTAACACTAATAGATACATTATTTTCATTCTCGGTGCATCGCTGCGCTAGGTGATTTGGGCGTTGTCATGGAAATGAAAACAAAAGCCGCCCTAGGAGGGCTTGGTGTATCTCTGATATCTCTCGCGGAGCTCCGCATGTTTCTGGCCAATCGGTGGCTTAGTGCAATGAAGTGATGAAGTCCAACAAAGCCTTTTTTCCTAGTCATGTGCACATAGGCGCTGAAAGGTATGCTGTCTATGTGTCTTCCGCATCGCCAGTATCGTCGCTTCTCCAGCGGGGGTGGATGAAACCCCAAAGTGCAATTTCTGCTGCGTTCCAATCAAGCCAGGTTTTCAGAGGTAAAGAAAGCGGGGGAGAATCGTTTCAAAATGCACATTTGCCGTCGTTTAGAGGCATCCCCAGTTGAAATCGAACTGCACAGCTGATGGCGACTGAGTCTATCGTTAGTCATAAGGGAAGAACATGTGAACGGAATGAACCAATCACCAACAACCGCCGGCCGACTGATAGAAGAGCCGAGTCGTTGCACCCCAAAATAGCAACATATTTTTCGGATTGCACCCAAGAAGTTAACACATTTTGGGTATCATACGACCATCCGGTTTTCGAATGCCTGCTGACGCGTCATCTGTTTGTAAAAAGTGACTGAAACAATGTGTTTCTGAAAGGGAAAGGAGGAAAAGACGCCGTTTATTTACATTTCTGCCATCGCACTCTGCAGCAACAAGTTATAATAGAGGATTTGAAACGATAAGCAATCAAAGCTCGTCTGTGGTCTTGACTCTTCAAATTAATCGCTGCTGTTTGATCTCCGACAACACAATAGACAGCAGTTTTCCTCCCCGATCGCGTCCTTGGCCCACGTAACGCGTGTTTCACCCTCTCCGAGCTCTTTTTTCGACACCTTTTCGAGTATCTTCCGGTTTGTTTACTCGCCGTTCGTTGTCACAAAAACCGCTTTAACCACTTGGTAGATAGCTAGCGGATCGCTAGCGCAGGTGCGGCCCTTGAATGTCGTAAACTGCTTCCGAGTCGAAACCGTAAAAACGTTTTGAACGACACATGACACGCGTTGCATTCCGACGTCTGAGTTGTGAAGGAAGAGGAAACTTCGAGTTGTTGCATTTACAAAAAATGAGAACATGTGGTGCCGGTCAGCGAAATCTCAACTTCAGAGAAGCACAGGAACAACACTTCCTCTGAGCACGAGATTTGGAAAAAGCGTCGTTGATTGATATTTTGTAATCTGCTTTTGTGAAGAAGAGTTCTGCTTTAACGCTTCAAATGTTCGAAGAGAGGCCATTGAGGGTCGTCCAAACGGCCGATTGGCTCTATTGGCCGAGAGCTCAGGTTTCCCACATTCCAGCAAAGTGCACAAAAACGTTCTTGTCAGTCCGTCGGGAGTGCAATTCGTCGTCGCCCACACTCACAACCGTATGCACACTCCCTGCATCCTGTCGGGCAGCCAGCTGTAGCGGCCCACTTATTGCGTCACTCTGAGTCGTTCGTTTGCAAGTTTTCTCGACGTCATTTTCATGTGCGGCATGATGAACTGCTTCTGTAGGCGTCCTCAGACGACACCACCGCCAAGGCAATCAAACGGAAGTCGATTAAGAAATGTAATCCGATTGCTCCGAGCTTGTTTGTACGAAAAGCAAGCAAAATCATATGACTCAAAGGAACGCAGTTGGTGATGTTTCACAAATTCATTGTCTTCTCACAACAAGAGTGCAACTCACTCACTCGCTGGTCGGTCCGATGCCACCGGTGGTCAGAGATTAAGTTGACAATTTGAGACAAAAATAATATGTTTACACACGGTTAGCCAGCCACCGTACCCCGATCACCCGGCAGAAAGACTCCTTTCTGGTAGAGATTGTCATGTCTCCGTTCCGGCGCGCGATTTCGTAACGCAACAAACTCCGAATGTTGCAAACCTTTTTGCGACTGCACAACGTGCAACTAAACCTCTTGAGCCACGTCGCTGCAGATCAATGTCAATGTTGACCGGTTCATTTCTCTGTTATCGGAATAATGAAAAAAACAAAAAAAGTTCCGATATGGGAGTGGAAATGTCGGATTCGCACGATTCATCCGCACTCTGGCGGACTGTACGAAGAGAAAGCAAGAAATCGAGAGGGCAGACGAGAGGCCCACGTGAGTTTCGACCATGATCGCTCCTCCTCTTGTAAAAACGCCACACTCCGCCCTCTTCAGGCGTTAATATAGTCGAAGCTGAGCGCTACCGGATCACATTCGCCACTGTTGGCAATCTTCTCTCACTTGTCACTCGGCTCCTCTCGTTTCAGACAACTCTCGATCAACATGTCTGCTGAAGAAGGAAAAGAAGTGCAACAGGTCGCCCAGGAGCCTCAGATCGCCGAGCATCAGCCCGCACCGGAAGCTGCCCCAGAAACGCCAGTGGAATCTGTAGTTGAGGCTGCTTCAGCCGAGGATTCTGTCCCAGAAGCTACTGCTGTCCAACCAGCCGCCGAAGAAGTTGCTCCAGCAGCAGCTCCATCTGTCGAATCGGCAGATGCCCTCACGGAAGCCGCTCCAGTTGCGGAAATAGGTTAGTTGATCTTCTTATTCCATACATCACCCGTTTTCGTACTTTCTTTCTGTATCTTTCGCTATGTACCGCGACTTCTATATTTCTGTTCTTAGAAAGCGAGGAAGAAGAAGAGGAAGAACTCTTCTTCCATCCCGTTGTGAAAGGAAGACGCATTTATCGAATTATAAGTTAGTGCGCTCATTTTACCACCACTGTGCTGCTAACCTAATTGATTATGCAATTTCGCTGCTTTATTCTAAACGATTATAGTAGAGCGTACAACATAGAGTCCGCATGCTAGTGCAAGCCAGACATTACCTGCTTTCCTTCACAATTCACTGGTCTCGCATATGATTAACTTCATTATGTAACCCGGTACCGATTTTCCAACACTTAATCTCCTGACTTATTTGGTTAATCACTGTAAAAATCTCGTTTTAGCCAGCCCAGGAGAAGGTTCGGCAATTGAGTCAGCCGTTCCGGAGTCTGCTCCCGCGGAAGCCGCTCCTGCTGAAGCTGCTCCCGTTGAAGCTGCTCCTGTTGAAGCCACACCTGCGGAGGCTGCTCCTGTCGAAGCCGCACCTGCTGAGGCTGCTCCTGTCGAAGCCGCATCTGCTGAAGCCGCTCCCGTCGAAGCCGCATCTGCTGAAGCCGCTCCCGTCGAAGCTGCTCCCGTCGAGGCCGCTCCTGCTGAAGCTAAGGCTGCTCCTGCTGAGGCTGCTCCCGTTGAGTCTGCTCCTGCTGAAACCGCACCGGCTGAAGCCGCTCCTGCTGAGGCTGCTCCTGTCGAAGCCGCTCCGGCTGAGGCTGCTCCCGTTGAGGCTGCTCCTGCTGAAGCCGCACCTGCTGAGGCTGCTCCCGTTGAAGCTGCTCCAGTTGAGGCTGCTCCCATTGAGGCCGCTCCCGTCGAAGCCGCTCCCGTTGAGGCCGCTCCTGCTGAGGCTGCTCCTGCTGAGGCTGCTCCCGTCGAGTCTGCTCCTGCTGAAGCAGCTCCCGTCGAAGCTGCTCCCGTTGAGGCCGCTCCTGCTGAGGCTGCTCCTGCTGAGGCTGCTCCCGTCGAGTCTGCTCCTGCTGAAGCCGCTCCCGTCGAAGCTGCTCCCGTTGAGGCCGCTCCTGCCGAGGCTGCTCCTGCTGAGGCTGCTCCCGTCGAGTCTGCTCCTGCTGAAGCCGCTCCCGTCGAAGCTGCTCCCGTTGAGGCCGCTCCTGCTGAGGCTGCTCCTGCTGAAACCGCACCGGCTGAAGCCGCACCTGCTGAAGCCGCTCCCGTTGAGGCCGCTCCTGCTGAGGCTGCTCCTGCTGAAACCGCACCGGCTGAAGCCGCACCTGCTGAAGCCGCTCCCGTTGAGGCCGCTCCTACTGAAGCCGCTCCCGTCGAAGCTGCTCCCGTTGAGGCCGCTCCTGCTGAGGCTGCTCCTGCTGAAACCGCTCCCGTCGAAGCTGCTCCCGTTGAGGCCGCTCCTGCTGAGGCTGCTCCTGCTGAAACCGCACCGGCTGAAGCCGCACCTGCTGAAGCCGCTCCCGTTGAGGCCGCTCCTACTGAAGCTGCTCCTGCTGAAGCCGCTTCCGTCGAAGCTGCTCCCGTCGAGGCCGCTCCCATCGAGGCCGCTCCTGCTGAAACCGCCCCCGTTGAGACTTCAGCCATTGAAGGTGCCGTCGAATCTGAAATTGTCCCTGTTGAAGCTGTAGCTGAGACACCCGCGCAGGCCTAAGTCGTTTTCCTTTCTTCGTTCTCCGGCAGATTAAGGGTTAACGCCTTGTATATATGTGTATCTTTGTACAGCGCAAACCATTAATGCCTTTCCACTTTCCACATCTGCAGTACTGTTGTCTTCCTCCATTCTTCAACTTTTCAAAGTTCTATTTTGTAAATTGTCACATAATTGATCGATTGTTGTGTTCTTCCGCTTCCTGTCGCTCCCGCCCAATTTCCTAGTTGCATGATTAGCTTTCGCTTTTGCATTTGTAATGAATAAATGAAATAATATAAGAACGAATAGTTTCGCTTTTTGTTGATCTGTGTCAGCCTTAACATCGTATCGACACCCACTCGTCAGCGGAACATGTTCGTGATTTGCGGAAACAAATTGGCGTCGTTATTTGTGCTCTCGAACAGCTGCCGACGTCGTTCCCCACAGTTTATAGTTTGCACACAGTCTGCGACGTCAACTCGGGAGCTACAAGTTCCACGATCAAGACCACCTGGGCTGGGATCTCCCAGCAAAGGCTTTCCCGAAATTAAGTAAGCAGAAAGCGTAAGTCATGAAACATCGTTTTAAATCAACGGCCGTTGCACGGACTCAAACGTAACTTGTGCTCCGCTCCAACACAACGTCCTGTTCACATTATCGACGGAACAGCCGTAGAATTAGTTTAAGTTACAAAGTTTCAATTTGTTTAGTTTTGAGCTGTTCTCAGGAACACGATCAGCAGAACCAGTAATCTTTGCATAGCGACAACAGGGACAGCCTGTGATGTGTTAGATTCTTCGGTAACCCACCTACCACTGAATCCTAGGAAATTTTACTCTCATATAAAGCATTCACATCAAAGGTTTCCGTTGTTGAAAAGATTACGCAAATCAGGCTTTTCAGACTCTCCGTTGCGCCTTCTCTGAACTGTGACTTGATTCTCGCTGGATTCACTGGCGACACTTGTTTGACGCCGAACTATCGCTCGACGCAACAACGACGTCGACAACTCATCGCTGACCGGGATCGAATCCACCCGCATCCGCTTCATCATGTCTTCTCTGCAATCGCAATAATCAGCAAAAATAATGAAAACTAAAATAGGTACCTTGTGCCAGTCTGTCGCCGCACGTCGATCGACGCCGATTCGAGTAAATTTTCCTGCGAACCAAACATTGATTCGGTGCTGTCAGCTTCAGATGCCCGATCGTCGTCCGCTTCTTGTTCAAATCGTACGTTTGTCGACTTCAGCGACCCTTCATCGATACCTTCCTCAGCCTGAACAGCGTCCATACTCTGAAGACTCTCCATCAGCCACTGATGATCGCTTTCGATCTCCGTTTGTGATGTAAGCTTTCTCCGATTCTCGTGCAGCGAAGTCATGGAATTGGACTGCTGAAGGATGACTGTTGTACCCGTGTGTTTGCGGTTAGAATCCGAAGCAAATGGCACGAACGAGCGCAATGTTTCCGTCAACAGTTTCAGGAGGGTCCAGTCACCCAGACTCAGCTAGAATTGTGCATGATTACGTCAACAGAGTAACCGAAGTGCACTTACTCGAAGTGATCGGTGTAGCTCATCAAGGTCGCAAGTCTGAAGAACTAAGCCATTCAGATTCAGTGATCTGATGGAGGACAGCAGGCCGTTCATCCGTTCCAATGGAATGTCTAGCTTAGCAACCAGGTCGACGATATCGTCGATCTTCATTTCCACCAACGGAAATTCAATTGAAGTCCACGCGGCATCATCGCCAAACAAATAGCGAGCAGGTCCGGACACAACACTACCCGGAGTAAGCGACCCAGGCGCAGTGGCGACAGCATGAAGCTTCGATGGTTCAGCATCCCCGCGCCGTTCTAAATCCCTCTTCTGTCACATTCCGTACAAGAATTGCTTACCTCTAATCAGTTTGCGTAGATAAGGATCCAAATTCGAAGTACAAGGAACGAAGCGTTTGACGTGGCCAACTGTGAGCATTTCCGAGGCACTGATGCAAGCGCGCTCCAGGAACGCTTCAAAGTTGTCGGAATTTCGATCGAGTTCGTTCAGCGTATCTTTTTTCGGGATTTCTTCTCTGAGTTGGTAGTAGACTTGCGCAAGCGAAAACGACTCGTTCGAAAGATCCGAAGCGCGATCGATCAGCCAACTCATTCTGAAGGGCCACTGTTCAATCAAGCTGACCCAGTGCCCAAGAGTGAGCCAGGAGAACTCAATTTCAAACGACCGCATTAAGCGCCCAGTGAGAGTGAGAGCGTTGACGATTCGCTTCATTGCTCGTGGATTCATATTCGAGAAGTAATCGTCGGTGAGCAGGGTGTAGCCAAGGTTTCTAGTGCCAATTACTCCCTGCGCTGTGGATTTTCGGTATCTCGCGTCGCTTGAACTATGGTCCCGCAAGGACACATGCGAACCGTGGAAAGTATCTTGACGACGGAAACGTTCTTTCCACTCCGCCAAGCTCTCTCGCTTCTCTCGTAGGCTGTTCTGCAGTTGTCGAAGTGCCGAATTGTGTAAATAGAACGGCATGTTGACGATATTCTGAAGGTAATCGTATCCCGTCAACTCAGTTCCGCTCAGAGCGCTTTTCATGTTGTGGTTAATGGCTGAGATGATGATATGAGGATCGATGGCCAAGGTGACAATGAAGGGACGATTGGGACGAGATGAGAAGAGTAGATCAAGAGCATCAAGCGCCTGAACCATCTTCTGCTGCTCGCAGTTGTCCAATCCGTCTACAACAACGAGTAATCTGGTCTGACTGCGAGTGAACGCGTCGAGACTGTGGATCGTGTCGGTTAGAAGGTCGACTTCTTGTTGCAGTTTTTGCATAAATCCTTCAAAGCGGAGTTTCTGAACATGTAGAGCGGCGGAATTGATTCTTCGTTTAGGCACGTTCGTCGACACGCAGAATAGGAGAATGTAGACAGGGTAGATGGTGGTGCACACAAAAACGAACAAGAAAATAAGAGCAGCCACCAGGTAACTGAAACAATGACATACAATTAATCTGTAGCTTCGCTTACTTTGTATCAGCCTCTGGACCGTTGTCTTTGTTGAGCAAGTAATGAGTGAGCAAGATGAGTGAGATGCTGAGCGAAATCAGAATTATAACAAAATGAAGAACAATAGGTAGTCCGCACATGCGGCGCAGCTTTGAATCAGACGCTTGTCCTGTAATCATTACGTACGATGTCAATAATGCTGAAAACACAAAAACAACCTGAAGGTGATCGCAAAGCTGTGAACATCCTAACAGCAAAAGTACCGTAGTGATTTTCGGCAGCTTCAAATAAGGTGGTCACAATTTTGGCCAGCGCCTGCTCGCCCCCAATGGAGGAAAGACGGTGATAATCAGCGAAAAGAAAGCTGCAATTATCAATCTGAGTAGATGCAAAGTTGCTGAATGCGGTACTCACCTCACAGGACAAGTGGCAAGATCCTTTTCTTTGCGAAGTGGAGCATGAACCGTAATAACGCTAAGAACTAGCTTAATCCGTGCGAGAACCCGTGCCATATATCGCGCTGCTCGAATTGAGCTACTCCACATTTTGACTTCACTACCGTAATAAATTACACCTGAAACGTTGCTAATAAGCAGCAGCATTCAAAATTGTGGCCTTACCGTATATTCCAACAAGTGAGAAGAAAATAAGAGCTCCGATAACAACAACAACTACCAGTAATTCTAGATTGGCGGTTACAGACAAAACTGTTACACCGATCAGAGTGAACAGCGTGCACAGCGTCAACATTGAGCAGATAAGACTCCATGACCATCTCAGTTCCACACCGTCCAGCCAACTTCTCGAAAACCGCTTCATCGCATCCTTCATCTTCGAAAGTAACAACGACTTTCCAGAACCCCATTTAGCGTAGAGACCGACAGTAAGCGGGAGAGTTAGATTCGGTTCGCAGACGATGTCTGCTAAAACGTTACTGTAGACATCGTAACCGAGCATGGTATCCATATGAAGTTCAGAGTCGACAGGACCGAAGATGAGGGGAATGATAGGCTGTGGATTGCTTTGATCTATCGAGTATGGGGTCTGTCCCAGCTTGTTGGGTCGATAAAGAAGGCGCGAATCACTCGGGTTCGCAAGTAGTATCTGAGTGAGACGGCGTGAACGCGCTCGGAGCGCAAGATGAAGTGCGTTGTCGCCAGCATTGTCGGTTGCCGAAATCTTCGATCCCGCATTCACAAGGAGCTGACAAAGCGCAACGTGACGACTCTTCACCGCGCGGAGAAGAGGCGTTTCTCCATCCTGCAACACTACAATGCTGAATGCCGCAACTCAACACGGTCGTACCTTGTTCTTCATTTCCAAGTTTGGTTTCTTCTCTAACAGCACAAGAACCATATCCATGTAAGACTTGTCGATTGCCAAATGCAGCGCCGTTCGATTTTCTGAATCTCGCGCGTTCACGTCTGCATATTTATCCAGAAGCATGCGGACAATGTTCGCATTTCCGCTTCTGACGGCACTCGCCAGAATTGAATTTCCAAACTGAAACAAAAAAATAAGCGACTTTTTGGAAATCAGGACGTACTCGATCAATCAGGTTCACAAAAGAACCGGAATGGATGAGCGCTTCTGCAATTTCAGCATAACCTTCACGAGCCGCCATTCCCAATGCTGATAAACCATTCTAAAGGAAAAATTGTAGAAATTGTGATGAACAAATTACTCACGTTATCGACGACGTTCACGTTCGGTTCTCTGGAAAGAATTGCTTCGACAACACTAATGTAGTTTCCTCGAGTGGCCAGCATGAGTGCAGTGGACGAATACATGCCGACCGCGTCCAGTTCAGCTCCGTTTATCAGGAGCAACTCGATCACAGGTAGGTGACCCTTCCGAGACGCCCAGATCAGTGCAGTGCTGCCGAATTTGTCACATGCATTTACCTAGAAAATACTTAGTACTAAGGAATTTGAGTTTGTAAAAATATGCTAATAAGACCCCGCGTCTTGTACTTTTCGTTCTCACTTTCACCACATCCCGTGAGGAAGGACCCCTAAAAGCTTCTGTTGATGACACCCAACGTATGGAACTACTTTGTTCTAACTAAATTTGTAGATACGAAATCGCAGTGGCTGTACTTAGATCAATCCCACTGTATTGCAAGATTCGACCCTCTACGACAGAAATCGAGTCAAGCGAACGCTTTCACTTCACAAACTCGCCCGATTCGCTTATTCGTGTGACCAAACCGACACTGATATTCATTAGTCGTTCGGATCCAGCAGGTGCATGCGTAATGCACACGTGCTTCTTTAATGACTGAAAATCTCGCTAAACTGCAACACTCCCAGTCTGCGTAGTCAAGATAGTTTACTTCAACGCAGAATGGATAGAAATTCTTGCCTGAGCATCAGCTGCGAGAAGTCTTCGCACAATGTCAGTGAATCCACGACCCGAAGAGACAATGAGCGGAGTTAGGCCATCTTCTTCGTCAATCATGTTCACGTGGGCAGTATAGTCGAGAAGAATTTCAACAACCGGTAACTGATTCTTGTATACAGCCCACATGAGTGCTGTCCAACCCATCTAAATCAGAACATTCGAATATGTGACCGAATCAAGATTTCCACTCACAAGATCGGTCTGATCGACAGCAGATCCAGCTTCGAGAAGCAGCTGCACAATCTCGATATGTCCCTTATGAGCGCCGTTGAGCAGCGCACTCCAGCCTTCCTGAAAATGTTATACCGTAACTCCCCTAATGAATTCCACTCACATTATCTGTGTCGTCGAGTTCGGAATCGGCTAAGATGAGGCGCGCGATGTCAGAATGGCCGCAACGAGCACAGACCATAAGCAGTGACTCACCCGTCTAAAAAGCAGTGGATAATGCGGCGCGGCAAGAAGGTCGTCGGCTTACCGCGTTTCTCGCCGACGATATAAGCGCCGGTCCGAGCGCCAATAGACCGTTGGACTCGCCGACTTCGACGTTCTCGAAAACGTCAGAAACGTGGCCGGTCGAGTCCATATCTGGTATGGCCGATGCAACAGAGAACGCCGACGCAGCGGCTTCTCTCCACATGTCGCCGAGTGCGCAGGCAGCGACGCCGCTAGCTCTGTGGTTGGTGCTTGTTTGTCGAAAGGGCGCGAGTGGATGAGTCGTGCGTCCTTTCTTCGCTAGTCAGCCCGTTGTCCTCGACAGGGTGGTCGAACTGGCGATCACTTCCCGTCTCGGCTTTCCGATCCCCAGCTTCCTTCCGCCTCACACGCTGAGTCAGGCTGAAGCATTTTATTCTTTAGGAAACAGAGGACACAAAACAGATCAGAGCGAAACGCGACTTTGATAGACTAAGAGGAGCACGAAAGATCTGATAGCGAAAGGACAACGTATTTCAGTCATTGTGGTTTGCGCCATCGGCGCAAGATCGCACTTTTAGCAGCAGACGAAGGGGATGGGGGCGAAGTGATCGACTATCAGTCGGTCTGTCTCAACACTAGTATCGATTAAACTCCCGAAAATAGAGTGATAGAATGAAATGAGAAGGCATGACGAAGAACATTAAAACGAACAACCCATATTTTAAGAGGATAATGCGCATACAAAATGACCGCCCAGTCGCACAGTTCGTGCTGTGATCTGCGGAAAGTGCATTTAAAGAGAGAAGAATAGTCCTACAAATGAAAATAATCGCAAACAAAGCGTCCTGCCTGTATCTTTCCAAAAACGGCGGTTTCAATCCACACTGGTCGAGAAAGACCCGAGGAAAGATAAGACAGTTCCGTTGTGGAGCAACTCAATCTTTCTTTCCTTAATGCTTGTTCCACCGAAGCGACGTTTTCCACTGTACGATCAAACCTGAAGGAATGTGCACTTGTGCTGACATAACCAAACATGAATCATAGGTCAAGACACTAACTAACGTCCTTATCGCACAATTCAAACAAGCACCAAATTTCAAGAATCCCGATGCAACTAAAAAAAGCTTCAATGTAGCCGTACAACTCGATATGCGGGTTCTGTGATGTATATACATGCCCAACATCTTACAGTAAAAGGCGCTCCTTATCTGCAAGATTATATAGGACAACGCAGAGCAACCGCGTACTTTCTGCTTTAGAAGATGTAACAGCAATCACATTAATAAATTAGTTTATTAATAATTAATAGTAAAAGAATACTGCCTTAAGTTAGCCGGCAGCACTTCCAACAAAGGTAATAAATTAACAAACACTACCGAGACCCGGAATTTTATTCTTGACGACGTTCCTAAAAAAACAACGGCAAGTTTTCCTTAATTGCAGAAAATTCCTACCGAAGACAGCGAAAAGTCCAAGCGAGAGTAAATGACCACACTGAAGAAAAGAACAAAGAACGCACTGACCACAATAAAAGGTTCTCTGAGAATGGACAAGCGGCTGAACTGATATTTGAGCTAAAGCAAACAATAAAAACCATTTCAACATGAAATAAAAATGCATTCACTCACCGCAAAGGTTTGGGCGTGCTTCTCAACAACATTTTCCTTTTCAAAGGTAATAACTGGTCGTCCACTGATGTCCAGGTATGTAAAGTGAAGACTATCAGCAGCGCGCTTGACCGAATAGGGAGTAACCAATTTGATGTTTGAAGCTCCTTCGGGCAAGATGACTTTGATAGTGGCGTGCTCAATGACAGCGTTGCTGAAGATAGGATCGAAAGCCTTCATCCGAAGTTGAAATTCATCACCACTGGCGGTCAGAAATTCATCAGTGGGAAGGTTGTATCCAAGAACGTAGTTTGTTTTCCATCCACCAAAAAGTGGGAAGCGAGGACGCAACTCAACCTCAACGCTGGATCCGAGTTCACGAACGTTTGAGGTAGAAATGTTTCCGATTAAATCACGGTAGTAGATGTCACGAGCTCCATTGGGAAGAACGGTCTAGAAGAAAACACATCAGAGAAGAGAACAAACTCTTTGTTTTACCTTATATCCCTTGACCACAGGTTGATTCAGACCTCGACGATCCAGTTGAAAGTCGAGACGAGAGAAAGGTCCAGACAAGATCGCTCCTTTGTGAAGCAACTCAATCTTTTCTTCGACAGCAATGTTTCCCCAGTGAGAAACTTCGATTGTACGTTCGAGAGAAACAGCGACAATGAATGGCGCATTGTTTTCATAATGAATAGTGATAGGAGCACTAGCGAATGCTTTTTGGTTGTTGTAAGGTCCATAAGTAATACGGTCACCAGAATGCTTGGAGGGAGCAGCTTCAGTGAAAGAAAGGACTTTAGTTCCGGCCAGCTGACAGGTAGTTGTTTCCTTCGCAATGTCGTACACACTTCCGATGTGTGCGTCTCCGTTGTACAGAACAAACCTGAATGGAGAATAAACAAATTATCACAAACAGAAAAACGCACTGGTTCTCCTTCTGCACAATTTCAGCAGGATGAGGCGTCAAGAAGTTCGTGGAAACATGAGTAACAGTTAGTTCTCCAGATCCCTTGGCAGCAACAGCCTTGGATAAATCAATCTTGTAATAACTGTATTCACTGGAAGCTCCATCAACGGCTCCAGCGGGTTAACCTTCAGTCGCCCATTGCCATTCTTGCCTTGGGTAGCGGAAACGTAAGCGACGTGTTCGGCTTCGGTCTTGGGCACAGCATAGATGAAAGACGTAAGTTCAGAATCGCCATTGTTTTGAACGACGAAGTCGGTCGAAATCTTCACGAGTTGAGAAGACAAGTCGACTTTACGGACCGCCGACGCGATGGAGACGCCTTTGGGCACGGCTATACCGCTGCTTAGTGCAACACACAGAAATACCGGAAGCACCCAAGTCAAACACATCTGAAAACGCAAACACATGAGCAATTGTTGACAACATAATTTAATCAACTGCAAAGCAATCCGCAAAGCGAGCATGAGAGCGGCCCTAGGTCGTGCTGCAGATTGCCACGACAGCAAACGGCCGTCTCCATGCGATAATTTTGAAGAGAGAGCGACGCGTTTTCATTCAGGGGGTGCGGGAATTTCAAAACTCCCGGTAAATCCCACACGTTCATCCACGATGTTTTCACTTTTGTTTGTTGATCTTATTATTATAGGAATTCCCAGATAAGACACCGAAATACAAAAAGATTAGAGAATGGCAAGGTCGGCGTTTATTGTTGCGGCGGCTGCCATCCTCAAAAAAGACCCTGTCGGGACCTCCGTTGCGCCCCGCAGCTACGCGAATACGGGATCAAATTCGTGACCTTTTTTTGACGATGCGAACGCTTCAAAATACAGTTTAATTTGGCCAGAGTACATAACTGGAAAAGTTTTTATTCTACACACATGGTATAGATATCTGGGGTGAACAATAATTATTTCAAAAAGATTATTAATATATTTCACTCTCAATCAGAAGGGTCCGAACCAATTTCCGTTTGCTCCCTGATTGTTGATTCTTTGAGTTGGCTGAATCTGCTGCTGGGCGTGATACTGTGGCTGCTGATTCGAGTAGGACGGAAGACTCATTGGACGTTGGCCCTCCAGTGCTTGGGCGTCTGTAATGAAGTACTCGCTTCCAACGCCTAATGACTGAGGACTTCTGGGAATTGGCGTTACGAGGGAATCTGTCGGCGTTTCAGTTATGTCATTGCGGAGATTAATGTTCAAGTTGACGTTGAGGCTGCGGGATGGACTGACGTTTGCATGCATCACATTTGACGGTTGAATGGCAGATGAAGGTCGGGCCATACCACTTGTTACAGCGTGGAATCCACTCTGCATGTCCTGGCGAGTATTCATTCCTCCTACATTAAAGCTTGTATGAACCGGCGTCGATGGATTCGTTTCGGCGAAGTCATTTTCGTTTATCGGTCTGAAGCCTATGGTTGCGGGATCGGTTGCTTGCCTGGTAGGTGGCTAAAGATTAACAATTGCATAATTGAGCATGTTTCACAAGCAAACCTTTGTCTGTTGCTCTGCTAGTTGTGCCAATTGTTTCGCCCTACGATAGCGACGCCGATGTTGCTTCTGGTTAGAGGTAGAATTATGATGCTTCTGTATGTGCTCCTTCAGCTTATCTCGTCTTGACGAAGCATAATCGCAGTTTTCACATTTGAATGGCTTGTCCTCGAGATGGATTCGTTCATGACGGACAAGATGAGATTTTTCTATGAACGAACGGTTGCAGACTTTGCACTGGTGTGAGCGAACGGCCAAGTGCGTACGTAGATGAGCAGCAAGCTGACTCTTCTTCGGTGATGAATAGTTACATCCGACATAATGACAGTGGAAGAGGTCGCCAGTGTGAACACGGCGATGAGAGATCAAGTGGCTCTGGTACTTCGTTGAAAAGTTGCAGATTTCACACGTAAAAGGTCTATAAAAAAAGGAGTAATGAAAGGTCTCTCCTCACTCTTGGTGTACCGTGCATCTGAATGTGAAGCTGTGTGCTGCTCAAGATTTGACCTCATGGCGAATTCTTTTTCACAGTGGAGGCACTTAAATGGTTTTTCACCAGTATGCACTCGGTGATGGATGACAAGATTGCTTCTGGAGCGGCATTTCAGACTGCATTCGGGGCATTTGTAAGGTCTGTCGTCGCCTACATTGATGGTGATGCTATAAAACATGATAAGAAAGATGTGACTTACTATGAGTTAAGCGATGTGTCAGAAGTGCTTGAATTCTTGGTGCTTGAAATTCGCACGTGTCGCAATGGAACGGTGGGCCCTGCAAGAGACAAATAGATTAATCTGCATGAAAAACATAAACACTACTGGGAAATGCTCTCTCATATGAGCGTAAAACATCTTATTCCACTTGTTCTCAAACTGGCAAATGTTGCACACGTAGAGAACGTTTCTGGCATGCCGGGCAGTGTGACGAATTAGGCGATCCGCGCTCTTCGTTTTGAAAACGCAATGGATACAAGAAAGCCGATCCTGAAAATTGTGCGCAATTAAAAAATTGTTGTCGACCAGAGTACTACGGGTGCATACATCTATTTCTTCATTGTTCTCCTCGACAACGTTCTCGGTGGCTTCACCATCACTGTCATCGGCAATCGTTTCCGGGTCAAGTTCCTCCTCCTCTTCAAATTCCTAATAAATTAGCCATTTCAATGAGTACATCCGGAGAAACAACGAACCACGGGATCTGTTTGATCATCTCGCATTTCGTAGAAGGCGCTTTCAGGTTCAAGCTCGACATCCGATTCACCGGATGGTATGGGCTCTTCGATTACTACTTCTTCTGGTCGGATTTTCGGAGGTCGCCCTCTTCGCTTAGAAGCTACTGATACAGTCTTTCTATACAGCTTATGCATCTCATTTCCGTTCTTTCCTAATGTATGCCATAGGTCACAGGCGCAGTCATCAAACACATTACTAACCTTTCTTTTGACCTTTCACTGGCTCAGCACCGAGTTGAATTTTGAGCTTCAGAGAAGGACGACCTTCGTCGATGTCTTCGCCCGGATCAGATGAATGGCCCTGGAAAAACTGCTGGCTCTTTAGTAAACAATTTCATCATTGCGATAAATTCAAACTGTTATTCTTAAATGCTGAACATTTTGTGCACAGAAAGTCGAGAGTACAGGTTCACAAAACGTACTTCCAAGTCGTCGTGCATGTCAATGTCAGACACGTCGCTAAGCTCCGGAGGAAGTGAGAGATTTCGTCGGCGTTCTCGTGGGAGCGAGTCCATCGAAACATCGGGATCACTGGACGCACTATAGTCAGCAAACGGTCCGGAACCATCACCACCGTACTTCGTATGCAGCGCTAGATACTGCGCTTCATATTTCTGCATGCCTCGTTGCGAGGAATTCCTTAAACTTCCACTGTAAAGCTGAATTCAACCTGACAACACTTACATATCATGGAGTAAAATGAAGCGACAAGTCTGAGAATCCGTGAAGAGTGGCAGGTAATCGAGCAGGTTTTCTAGTGTTTGTCCAGGAACATGGACGAGGGGACAGTTTGAAAGGAGATCTTTGAAGTGAGTTTCTCTCTGGGTGACATTGTGACTAATCCATCGAGCGATGAGTTTCAAGTGCGTTTCTGGTTGTATTTTTCCTGTGTTCTTCGGGTCCGCGAGCAGCGTCTTCACCTCATTCAGCTCATAATCCAGAATATCCACGCTTTCCAGAAGACATTTGCTTAGATTCACATCAAAGTACTCGGCGGCATTCTTGAGAAGGGCAGGCATGTTGTACTTAGCCGCAAGTCGCTTCACCGACAAACAATTCGCAGCATCCATACAACGATCGAGATATTCCGCGCAATAATTCTTCAGCTTCACAATTAGAAAGTTGTTTGCCAGCTTTAACAATTCAGCCACGCTGCTTCTGTCAATCACGACGCTTCCGCTGTACATGTAGTTGAGTAAAAGCTCAAAAACCGGTGGATTCTGACAGTTTACTATTACCTAAACACTATCGTTGTGGAGCCAAACTAATAGAACCAATCGTACCTTTTCTTTGACAACTTTGTTATGGACCAGAATAGAATCGAAATACGGACTACAGGCAGCGAGGATGTTGCGATGAGCTCCGAATTGGCGTTCGTTGACCAGCAGACTTACATCACAGAATCGTCCACACGCTCGCTGGTACCGCAGTCGATCCATCACCGCGTTGCCGTGCTGATCGGTGAATGTTATTGGATTCAGACACGAACTGCCGTCTTTGGAACAAGACGCCAGTGTCGCTATCATCGTGCGACAATTAGCGAATTTTCCTGATTATCTGATTTAACAAAAACGTGAATTTGCAAGTGATAGGCCGAAATGATGTATAGATAGATGCACCGCTGTGCCCGGGCCGTCCCGACAACGATCACAGGCGGGGAAAAAGAGCGCGCGTCCTTCCGTCCATCACCGCTTCCCCCGCTGTGAGGCAAGCGCCCAGTCAGTGTCAATGCGCGATCGACTGTTGAGTCCTTCTCATAGCGAATTGAAGGACGGAAACCAACAAAGATGCCCAAACTTTGCAACGCTTATGCTATTTTGTGTCTATGTTTACCGGCTTATAGTATATTTCGATTTGCGTTAGATAAGAACCTGCATGTCTTGTTCAGATAGGAACGCTTAGATATACAGATACATCATGTATCATTTATTATACAGAACGGATATTCACATTATATCATCAAAATAATTAAATTAAATAAACCGGTTCACTTCTTGCTGCGTAGAGCTGTGGTGGTACTTTCATAATCGGGGTTCTTCTTCACGAGTACGAGACCTTCAAGGTAAGGAGATAGAGGAATGTACTCCTCTGTTGCCAACTCGGCACGTTCTCCGTAAGCAAGAAGAACAGGCGTCGTATGTGTCTGGAAGCCAGTGATTGTCTTCGGCTTACCGGCCTGAGCGACCACATCGACGGCTTGACCAACGCGCACAGAGATGTTGACTTGCTTCAGATTTCCGGGTCTATCCTCGTCCTCAACGAGAGTAATGAGATGACGAGGCTGCATAGCAGGCACTAGGGAGTACAACATGTAATGTTGACGATTGTTGAGGATGCCTGAAATCAAATTGGGCTTACTTCAAGGACTAAACGGATAAACGCTTACTGTTATGTCCGTCAAGGAAAGCAAAGCATGTGGCAAAAAGACCAGCAACCGCAGCTGGGCACATGAGCTGACGGTCCGAATGGAAGGGATTCAACGTCATTGTACCCTTGCCCAGGTGGGTAAGACCCTGCGCGATGCGGACGAGCATAAGGCTGATCTGGTCCTTATGGTGGTAAGAAGCCAGTTGGCGTAACATAGATACAAGACGAGCGTTGTTGGTACCGGCGCCAACCAAACCGAGAGCGACAATGGCATTGTGCGCGGTTTCCGCATCGGAGTCATGACTGTATTTGCTCAGAGTTTCCAAAATGTTCAGCTGAGGATTCGAAACACTGATCAGTGACAGCGCCAAAGGTACGGCTCGTCGAATGACGGGCTCCCCGTAACGCATCTTAAACAATCATTAGTATAATTTTGAGTTGCAACTTTCAACTCACCAAATGACCAAACATCCGCAGACTCATCTGGCTTCCAACGTCCTCGCCCATGGAAATGAGCCCAATGCCCAGAACGGCGACAGCTTGTTGCGAAGAAAGATCCGCAACAGCTGCAGTGGCAGTCGCGGTCGAGTCTTCAGCACTTTGACTACCGAAGCCGGCAGGACGATAGCCAGAGCCGCCTGGCTTACGAACAGAAGGAGGGTTTCCGGGTCCAGGTCTCGCGACATAACCGGGCTGACCAGGAGCAGGCGACGGAAATCGTTCAAAACTGATAGGGCCACCCTTCTTGCGGATCTCCTTCTTGGCTTCTTCCTTGGGTTCGTAGTGCTCGGAACATATATGCAGGAGTTTTTGAATTTTAAGAACGTTTCCTGTTCCAGCGTAAGCACAAACGTCTACAAGAGTTGATATCATGCTTCCGAAGGGATCAGGCAATACTTTCAAGCTTTCAACAAATGCTTCGCTCTTGTCCTGTGTGCCTTAAAGAGATTATTGTGAAATGACACGGGAATCTACGACGACGTACCCAAGAAGATAAGCGCAATTCCCAAGGCGATAAAACGCACGTTGGGTTCAGCGAGCTGATTCTGATCCATAGCCATCAAGTGTTGCAACATTTCCATAGCTACGCCATGATCAGCAGTGCCCACAAGAACAAACCCAAGCGAAAGACCAGCGAGACCTTTCACTTCGCTGTTAGCGGATGGCTTGTTGTCTGTCAGAACCTTTTTCAATTCGTAGACAACGCCACCTTCCTCATCCTTGAGCACGGTGTGACGTTTGGAGTTGGCGTAGGCAAGTCCCAGTCCGAACACAGCACCTGTACGCATGATCGAACGATCACTGTGGACATGGTCGATCAGGAGTGCGGAAGCAGGATCGCAGGTGTCTTGAATTCCACTTGAAACGATACCAATGGCCAACAATGTTCCAGCCTGAATAGCGGAGATTTAAAAAATAAAACGTTGAAGAGTTGCAGTTACCTTAATGAAGTCGTCATTCACGTAAAGGAAGCGGTCACACTGCGCAAGTCCACCATCAATGTTCCATCTCCACACCAAACCTTGACTAGCAGCAGCCGTAAGCATACCGTACTCCTTGTTTTTATAAAACCAGCGGTTAGCATCATCCGTCTCGGCCATCATCTTATCAACGCTAAATCCGCAGTTAACAAAACCGTTAACAAGAGAAGCGGCCAAGTTCAGTCGAGGACTATCAGCCGACGAGGATCCACCGAATGGACGGCTCTGTTCCAAGTGTGTCTTGTAAACACCTTCCGGAGTCTTCGGTTCCATGATGTCGAGTTCTCGTCCGAGCGAAAGAAAATAGCTATGAAGGTTGGCGTTTGTGTTGAGCTCAATCAGTTTGTCGGAGTTCTCGATGTCCTCCAATTCAAGGAACACTTGATGGCGACCAAGAAGAATAGCCATTTGCTTTTGAATAGCACTAAACGCGTTTTGTGAAAACAGCGACAACAACATTGTTCTTACGTGTCATCGCAAGCAAGAAACATCTGACGACACATACTAGCGTCGTTCAGCATAATGGCACATCGCAGAGCCTCAAGTTTCTTGTCAAACTTTGTATAGAGCTCCTTGGCGGTTTTCATGAGCACTTGATTATCGGGATCCGGTGTGAGAGGTGCGCAGGACAAGAGGTACAAGCACACGCGAGAGTGATCAACTTCCTCGACGTAGTTAATGATCAAATCAAGACGATCGATTTCGGTGAGCAGATCGCAGGCATCGACTTCACCGTTGTGTCGCATGTTGTAGGCAATGACTTCTTTGACAAGAACAAGAAGCTCCTCTCGACGAGTGGTAACATTCTCAGTGCCAGTTGCAAGCTTCCATTCTTCTGCCATTTCCATTGTCAAATGACTGAAAACAACACAAAATGATGTTGAGTTGTTACATCAGGTGCAACTAACTAACCGAACGTATTCGTGGCCCCAGTCACCGATGGGATCTTGCGTCCCTTTCAGGCGGAAGTTGATGCAGTCACCCTTATCACCGGATGTCATCGCAAGGACAGAAATGACTTCAGCGCAAAGCTGCTTGGCTTTGCCTTCGTTCATATTCTGGCAGATTTCCTTCATCTTCGGATAATGTGTGTGCATGAATTTCAACGGCTTCGGGACGGATGTCATGGATGTGGTGGACGCGCGAATGAGCGTCTTCATGGTTTCGAGGGCAGGAACATGAAGATCTGTGTCGGTGCCAGCCAAACGATCTACGAGCATGTTCAGGTCATCCTGGAGTTTGCGATCTTCATCGCTCAGCTCTTCTCTGCGCACAGGAGCCTCCTTCTTATTGCTTACGTCCTTGGACTCCGCTGCCATTATCGCACTATATGAGGTAGAATTTTAAATTCGAAAACGGACAACGCGCAAATATGATGAGTAAACATCAGAGCAATGGGTAAAATATGAATTCGAAGATATCGTCAATGCAGAAAAAGGTAATGCGTGAGCGCAAAGGCCACATCGAAGTTCACAATTTGGTTCCAAACAGAATAGCAAAATAAGCAGAATATCAATGCTCTAGTTGTGTACTAGAAGAACGCCAAACTAGTCGCAATCACTGTTGTTAAAACAAATCATTACGCACCTTTCGCAGTCGCAGACTTTGAAAGTTTTCTTTAAAAAACAAACATTTCGGAAGATATCTCATGCTGTAACCCCGCACATGTTACCAGAGGCGAGTAAATAGCACAACAAGATTAGCGACTATTGAACGTTCATTTAAGTTTCACATAAGGAAAGAATAAAACGCTCGACCGCATTAGCGACTGGTGGAATAAGTGAAATGTTCAATGTTCGCAGATCCATCAGATGCGGAAACACAAAGCGAATGTGAGCGTTGGCATGTGAGAATTTTCAGACAAAATTTTAAATCATCATTGTCCCTGATTCAGGCAGTTTGAAATATTTTGTTTTGCCGCCGTTAGTCGTATTTCCCAGCCGATCGTACAACTCCGAGTTTCTGGTTGTACCGATTACGAGCACAGCTGACCTCCTCCCATCGATTAATGTGTCATTTCTGGCGGTTTTCGGGTGATCGAGCGCCCATTTGATTGAATGCAGATGTAAAAAACCGAAAACGAAACAGTTCCGGCATCCTCTTAGGACTGTCTATGATCTAAAACTAGATCGGCTACTCGTTTCTCTTATAAACAAGCATGCCGCATTCGACGAAAACAACTGGAAAGATTATTTTCAATAACCAAGTAATTCAATGTTTTAAAGAATGCAGAAGGGTTGATTCTCGACATACTCTGATTAATTAATTCAGTACCACGAAATGCTTTTTTGCGCAACCCGTCTTAATTTGGTAATTTATGAGCGCAACAGAGGGCTCAAACCGGCGCCGACGCCGGCATCTGCCCCCCTATTACTCGCTCTTCCCCATCCCATAGCGAACTCCCTGTTGGGTTCGGCTTTGTTTCAAGGCTGCTAAGGCCGATATTCATCCGGCCACTGCGAAGAGGTTCTTGCGGCAGGCTGTAAAGAGATATTGACGCTGTGTGTGTTCGGTACTGCTCTTATGTTCAACCTGCTTACGCGCAACTCGATTTTGATCTGATTAACACTAACTGTTGTAAATTCTGCGGTTTTGCGAGATGCAAAGTGTGTTCTTCCTTGTTTAAGTCACTGATAGTAACGTTAATGTTCTCAGATCAAAAAGGCATTCAAGCTTCTGGAAATGAGTTCAGCTATTCGATCAACTAAGGTAGGTATGTTTTTTCCTAATTAAAACGAGTAATTAGAGTTCTCCGGAGTTTTTTTTTTACGCAACTCAAATTTAGAGTCGTTCAGGAATCCTTCATGTTTTTTCGACCCGAAATTCACTTCGGGGATTTGACTAGGAAATTGTTCCTTTGTAAAAAGTTGATCCAGTTGATTATTTACGAGATCAATCATGTTTGTCAGTGCGATCAAAAACGGCAATCCGGCATCAACTTATCCACAATGAAAGCTCATTCCTTCAGGGTCTTGTGACCGTCGTCACAGGAGCAGCTTCCGGATTAGGCCATGGGACGGCTTGTCGTCTTCTCAATCAAGGTGCAAAAGTAGCCATCCTCGACTTACCTTCTTCAAATGGAGCGGAAATCGCAAAGAATTTGGGAAAGAACTGCATCTTCACGCCAGCGGATGTAACTCAAGAAGCGGACGTCCAATTGGCATTCGCAAAAGTGATGCATACATTCGGCAGGGTGGATGGCGTCGTTAACTGCGCTGGAATCGCGTACGCATTCAAGCTGTACAACTTCAAGAAGACTAAAATGGCGGAACTTGAGAAGATCAAGCGGACAATGGAGGTGAACGTCATCGGAACGTTCAATGTAATTCGACACGCTGCCCAAGCGATGGGCGAGAACCAAAAAGATGAGATGAACCAGCGCGGTGTTATCATCAACACGGCTTCTGTTGCTGCGTTCGACGGACAAACGGGTCAAGTGAGCAATTTGACGAAATTTAAACTTGTACGAAAGGCAACGTTTCAGTCCGCTTATTCTGCTTCGAAGGGCGCGATCGCAGCGATGACGCTGCCCTTGGCAAGAGATTTCGCTGATGACGGAATCCGTTTTATGACTATCGCCCCGGGTCTCTTTGACACTCTGCCCGAAACAGTAAGTTACAGCGTTTCACAAGCTTGCAACATTGCTTCAATACAATAACAATGCAACTCATTCGCCTTTTGATTATTTAACCGCATTAAGAATTGCAATTTTAGGTGAAGACGTATCTCGGTCAACTTGTGCCAAACCCAAATCGCATCGGTCATCCCGAGGAGTATGGCGCACTGGTGCAGCACATTCTCGAAAACCGCTATTTGAACGGCGAAATCATTCGCATTGACGGGTCTCTTCGCATGCCCCCTTAAGAGTTTGCTGTCTTCTTTCCTTCGCCGTAGGTGCCTTGTTGACAAGTACTAATTACTCGCAGAGAATCGATAAACATTTGATTTTTTCCGTGTCCTATTCGTCGCGTTTTCGTCGATCGCGTATACTTCGCTGTTCATACTTATTTCTGCTTTTTCGGGAAAAGTGCTAACGCGCAATGCCAACAAGAGTGATTTGAGATATGTGCAGTGCGTTACAGAAAATGGCCGAGCTTGCGGCGGCCCCACCGGCAGAGGTGGAAAACCGCTCGAACATTCCGATGCTACAGTCGACACCACGACGCGATGTTCACGTCCTTGGGCCGCGAAAACTAGTAGACGACCTTCCGCCTACACCTCCTCGACACGATTCCGAAGAATCGAGTTCTCCGGCCGCTTGCATTCGCTCGCCACGATATGAGGCGTTCGTGATGACGGGCGACAAAATGTTGCACATTAACCACAAGATTTCTCCGAGCTATGCTAAAGTAATTCGTGAGCGTATCAACTTAAAGGATTGTCTGTCATCTCTAGGTGCGTCAAGACCAACTACCTCCAAACACCGATGTGAACAGAGATGTAGTGAAACGCGGAATGTTCGATGACTTTCCGTCGGTGCACAAGCAACGGCGTCTTCACAAGGAATACGCCGCAGCTATTATGTCCTCATGTGTCCAGGAATCTCGATCACAACAGATTTTAAGCACCGCTGGCGAAGAGTCGATGCCAGAAGCGGAGAATGGAGACTCGAAAGAAGACTCCGGAAAACAAGGTACCGTTCCGTTTTCGCACAACATCACGTGCAATTTGTGAAAAAACAGTCAATTATGGCTATTAACCTAATTCTTGCGTCGCTGGTACATTCCGAGTTTAGAGTAATCTCTCCTGGTTTCGCTTTTTCCGAAACGGAAAGGTGGATATCTAGTATGTCCTTTAAGCTCTGCAAAATCCGCGCATTAAACAACCTTGCAATCTCAAAGTTGGAAATTTAACATTTACTAACATTCCTCGCAGCGTCTCCCTTTCTTTGGGTTGTTCCCCTTTGATTAGCGTTTGCGTGATGCGTTCTTTGTAGTTCTTAGGAAACCAGTTCATAAATGGCACAGGAAATTGCTAATTTTCCGTTCCACATGCGCGAAATGGTCTGCGCTCATCCAGTTAGCTCTTTTATCCGTTGCCGGATTGCTTAAGAAAGTTCTAAATGGGCAAATGACCTGGCGCATTGCCATTTAACGGCTATATGTATAGAAATGCCAGTGTTGACAGCTGCTTCCAACAATGGACGCAGTCGCGCATTTGACACCGTCGACCTGTGGGGGAAGCTGCTATCCTCTCGATGCTTTTTCTGCTCCATAAGGTGTTGATCACGATACATTTGTTCTGCTTTCAGGAGATGGAGCCGGATTGGTCCTCATCGATGACTATCAACGTCGAGGAGATGGTCAGCGAATCTGTCCAAGAATCATACGACCGGCAGCATCCCGGAGACGTGCACCGTTCGCCGAATTGCATGAAAGAGAAGCAACTGTGCTCTGGCGCAGAGGTCCCCGAATCGTCAATGGTCGAGGCTGGTCAGCAAAACGAAGAAGTCGATGATTCAGAGGGTACGGAAGTTGCCGACATGGGTTCCACGGGTGCAAGTAAGTCGATATTCTCCGGAGCGGACTGAAATTCGGGTTTTCTTTAGATCTAGACAACGATATATCAAGAGTCGATTGCGAGTATTGGGCCAAAAAGATGTTTGTTCTCGATGATTTCAGTCCTGAAAAGATAAGTAGAATTCTGCTAAAGAGGTATCGTTTCAGAAGAGAAACATTTAATCACAATCGTGTTTAGTGATCCTAAAGCTCAAATGACCGAAATAGAGTTCATGAAGTTGTTCAACGTCGGAGGTGTTCGAGTTGACGCCGCTCTCCGTCTTTTCCTCGAGAAAGTAGCGCTGACTGGAGAAAGTCACCAACGCGCTACACTTCTCAAAAAGTTCTCTGATCGTTACCACGAATTGAATCCTGATATTTTCGGTTCTGCAGGTAGTGAACGCAAGATTGCTCATAACAGATTTTCTTCACTTCAGAGAAAGTTCACGCTCTCGTTTGCGCTTTGATTTTACTCAACACTGATCTCCACTGCCAAGTAAGCAAGAAGACGCGTTGACCCTAATGATTTTCTGCAAATTCAGAAAGACTCCAAACATATGACCTCTCGCGAATTTGTTAACAACCTAGCGCACACCGAGTACAAATTCGAATGTAATCTTCTCAAAAAGCTTTACAATTCTGTCAAGGACAAACCGTTCATTACCAGGTGACTACGTTGTTGTCGTACTTGCACTGAACGTCTGTCATTGCAGCTATCAGACAGAGAAGGAAGCAAAGGCAAAGATGAACCCGACTGTGGAAGAAATGGCCAAATTGTCAAGTCGCATCATCGAACAACAATCCATGTTGTTCCATCCGAGTAACATGTTGGAGTTCAAAAGTGGATGGATCATGCGAAAATTTCAGTTTGATACAGACGGCAAAAAGAGTACGCAGGCAAAATTTAACGTTTACAGTCTAATCGAACAGCGTTCAGCTCCTTTTGGTCGCAGGGGATGGAAGATTATGTATGCCTCGCTAAGAGGACTTGTTCTCTATCTTCACAAGACAGACAAGGAATCGCTCGACGGGACTTTTGCAACATACAACAATTGTGTCCTGCTGCATCACGCTTACGCGCATGTTCCGATGCATTACAGCAAAAAGCAGCATGTCCTGAGCCTTCGAACCGCAGATCTCGGCGAAATCCTCATACAAGCATGGTATGTTGGCTACTCAACGTAATCGGTGCCCACGATCGTAAGAGTGTCAGACCACCCACGTTGTGAAGAACGCACCCCTGCGAAATGACGCTCACAACAATGCCCTTCATTTCAGCAACCCATCGGAGATGGAAAGTTGGATTAACTGCATTAACTACATAGTTGCTCGCTACTCCACACCCGCGCTGCCCTCGCCTGTAGCATCAAAGCCGGAACTCTTCTACAAGCCCTACCTGCCAAAGGCCCCCACGAAGAACTCTAAGGTATCACTAAAAATCCACCCTGATTACCGTAAACCCGTACCTATAGCCGATGCAGCTGCGCGCTCACTACGAGAAAGTCTTCGAGATGGAAGAGAAGTTGCAGAAGATTCGCTCTCTCGCGCCTCCCATCAACGCTCGAGGGAAGGCTGTGCAGGACTTTTTTTTCAAGCAGCGTTTCGTGGAATACGAAGTAAGCGGCAGCTTTTACAACATGTACACATGGTTCATAATTCAGCTTGAACGCTATCAGGCCTACGTTAAAGCGCTTGAAGGAAAGAAACCGGTCCCTCGACGAGACACAAACGGTAGTCCTGCGACAAGTGGCTTCAATTCAAAACCTTCTGAAGAACGAAAAAGCTACGATCGCGCGATGAAAGATTGAAAAGAGTATTACTTAAATGTTTCACTGGTAGCAAATATATGAAGTTGATTCTGCCGTTGTTGTTATATACGTTATTTATTGTCGTTTTCAGGGAGATTCCCACTGTAAAGTGCTTTCTCGAGTCTTTTTTTGTGTTTCAAAGAATAAAGACTATCATATCAACTTGAATTGCTCACACCTTCCACAGCTGCAGCCAGAGCACAGTGAGGCTGAAGGGCCGTTTACCTAGTCTAACAAAGATTTATTGCTAGAAGTCGGACTTTCGGTTGTCTATACGTACATGGGCATCCGAGCGAAAGCATAGAGTGTTGTGTATAAGCGGAATTCTGCGTTTAAGAGAAAAGTTTACTTAGTCAACACAATTATAGCGACGCTAACGCTGTCAGGTAAAGTAAAACCGTCATTAAAATTATGAGATAGACTTAGAACTGGAATCCACCGTTCGGAGGAACAACGTTATTTTCTTTATTGTCTTGTTCGAAGTATTCTTCCTCCTCCTCCCCCTTGAAGTACGTGTCCACGATCGCATAGGCCAGTTCGTAGATATCCATGCTGTTGTGATGCTGACATCCTTCGATGTATTCGAGGACACCGGTGCTTTCAAAGGCGTCCAGGACGATCTCGAAGCGGTCAGCCATTAGCTCTTGAGTGACACGCAGTATGCTCGACAGCGCTTCCAGCATGTTCCTGATCATGTCAGTCTTGGATGTGTGGTTGAGACCGTCCACAATCAGTTCCAAACCATCGTTTTCTATGATTTTAACGACTTGTTGGTGAGTTCCGCCCTGAGACAAATTGAAAATAGCCCAGTGAGCTTCTTCCTGACTCTTCGCTTCGTTCTGTAAGGAAAACGTGAAAATGATTGCGAGACACCAATCTACCCACCTTAGCAAAGATTTTCATGATAAGAGGAAGAAGACCGGCGTTGAGAGCAACTTGAATCTGAGCTTTTGTTCCAGCAAAGATGTTGGAGACCAACCAGGAAGTTTCCTTCTGGATGTTGTTGTTGTTCGTGGTGAGCAACTGCGGAACTAGTTTCTCCAAGCAGCCAGAATCGACAATAGTTTGAGTGAGTTCATCGGCTCCACTGGTGAAGTTTCCTAGTACGCGGATAGCGGGGGCGATACCCGAGCATTGGCCCTTTACCATGGCGGCAGCCAGATAGTTAACTACCAATGGAATGACTCCAACGTCCCGAGCCGCCATCATAGTGGAATCAGGTCCATCCGTGAGGTAGGAGAGCGCCCAGCACGTGTCCTGTTGAACGACTTCGTCCTAAATTGTTCCGATGCTCTCTACCCAAGCGTTTGGACTGTCTTACCGGGTGTTGGATAAGAGTGGCAATTCCAGGAGCCAAACAGCGAAGAACTTCGATGGGCAAACGAGGATTCTTGTGACGGCACAAGTTCGAGTACCACCAAGCGAGTGTTCGCACAAACTCGATGCTCAATTTGCCGACGTTGTCGGTGAGGTGTTGGATAGCGTGAAGGCAGTTGTGTTCAACGACAAGATCGCGGAACTGGGGATTATCTCCAGTAATATTGGCGAGAGCCCAAGCGGCTTGTTCGGCGAGTTTCAAGTCAGACGAGACGCACAATTCCAGGAGGGGAGGAATGCATCCTTTCTCGATTGCGTGCCGAGTCTGGTCGGAAGTGCCGGATACAACGTTGGTGAGTCCCCACGCTGCTTCGAATTGAACTTTTGTGTCCTGGACGCTCAATCCGCGCACCATTGCCTCGACAAGGTTCATGTTGATGACCTCGTTGATGGGAGGATTCTTGTCTTTGGAG